>OX465244.1:5267937-5479373 GCA_949987775.1 Aproaerema taeniolella
TTTCGTACTGCTACTCGGATAGGTAACATATTCTTTAGTGACAAAGCCCACTTTCATATCGGAGGATATGTGAATAAGCAAAATTTCCGTTACTGGGATGTCTGCAACCCAAGACGAATGCATCAAGAACCTTTACACAAACCTAAAGTTACAGTCTCCTTATTTCTTTGAAAACAAACGCGGCCAAACTGTGACTGTGAATTCGGAGAGATATACCGAGACGATAAATGACTGTTTTAGGCTGGAACTACAGAATAGTCCATACTTCAACCGAAACACGTGGTTCCAGCAGGACTGGGCGCCAGCTCATACTGCTTTATGTGTCCATAAATGCAGTGCGGCAGTTATTTCCAGAAAAAAAACGTATCCCGAAAGGCACCATACCGTGGCCACCCTGGTTACCAGACGACTTTCTTTTGGGGATACATGAAATCCGTTGTTTACAAAACAAATCCAAGCACTGTGACACAACTTAAAGAAAATATTTGAATCGAAATCAGCAGGATTCCCCAGTCGCTCTGTAAACGCGTTTTTGAAAACATGCGTGCTAGACTCGAATAGTGTGTCAGGCTTAATGGCTGCCTTTGGAGAACGTGGTTTAAAAAAAAATTAAATCCGCATTTGTTGTTTTTAAATTACAGTAAACATACTTTGTATTAAAGGTGCAGTTATTTTTTTACAATTTTTTAAACTTTGAAATCTGCCACTGGACACCCTGTACAAAATGGAGCCTGGAAAATGTATACTTATTTTTGTTTCTGACTGTACTGTACGAGGTTAAAATGGTTTAAAGTAAGTATCTTGGATTCTTTTTTTGCAAATTATTAATTTAAAAAGTATATAATAGCACACCTTGCAGATGTACCTAATTTACACAATTAAGTAATTATAAATTAATTAAGTACCTATTTATAAAAATGTTATGATGTGTCAATCAATGTGGGTGTTTAAATTGTTTTGTTTTTCTGTAATATAATTATTAATATAATTAAAAATGTTGTTTTACTTATACATTAGCTTTTCGCCCGGAACTCCGTTCCTGTGGGAATTCGGGGAAATTATGTACCCTATGTAACCCGCTTTGACAGAGGTTCAAAAGGTCCAACTTAAAGTATGCCAGAGGAACATGGAACGCAGCATACTTGGAGTTAAACTGACAGACCATGTACGAAACACAACGCTGCGTTCCCAAACCCAAATCGTAGACATAGCCGAAAAAGCCGCCAATTTGAAGTGGGATTGGGCTGGCCATATCGCTCGTATGCCAAGTGAGCTGTGGGCAAAGAAAATTTCAGACTGGGTGCCAAGCGATAAAAGAAAGCGGGGTCGCCCACGGAAGAGATGGTGCGACGAACTCGATACTTTCACGTGTTGGCGCAAGACCGGACTGTGTGGAAAAAGAATAGGGAGGCCTTTGCCCAGCAGTGGGATCCAGAGGGCTTATAAAAATAAATAATTTAAGAGCAAAAAATACTCCTAGAGTGTCACGCTTTAAAGCAGGGTTTCCCAACCAGTGAGGCGCGCCCCCCTTGGGGGGCGTCGAGCGGTTCCAAGGGGGGCGCAGAGGTCCCTGATTTCTGCCTATTAAAAAAATTTACTAAACTCAATTGGTTAATTTTTGTTGTATCCGTTCTCCACGCTACGAGTCATAAAATAATAGAGAAGAAACGGTTCAGGTTAACTGCATATACTCGTAAAAACAAAAGGTACATTTATTAAAATTCTTTTGTCTTATGAATAAAAATAAACACCCTCATTTTTATCACTTTATCATTGTTTGTTTAGTTTTCTTATATAAACTCCCAATTTCAGCCCCTAGAGGGGGCGTAGGATTTTAGCTCAACGTTAGGTGAGGCGCATAGGTTAAAACGTTGGGAACCCCTGCTTTAAAGGTTCGAACTGGACAGATGTTTAATGCATGGACCTAATATATTAACTACCTAGCTCTCCGCCCGGGACTTCGTTCCCGCATGAATCTGGGAAAATTATGTAAAAAGCGGTGATAGCCCAGTTGGTAATGAGCTGGACTTGTAATCCGAAGGTCGCGGGTTCAAATCCTGGTGCAGACCTGTACCACTAAATTCGTCTTTTCGGATTAATGTACAGATTTATAATTATCACTTGCTCAACGGTGAAGGAAAACATCGTGATGAAACCCGCCCGTCCAAGAAAATTCATTTTCGAAAGACGAGCGGTCCAACCAATCGGCATTGGGCCAGCGTGGTGGACTATGGCCTAAATCCCCTTTTTGTTTCGAAGGGAGGCCCGTGCCCCTCGGTGGGGACGTATATGGGCTGGTAAAAAAGAAAAACGTAGCTTTTGTGTTCATTCAGGATTGAGAGGTGAAGTGAAAAAAAACTTTCCACCGTACACCTGGAGCTTAGCATAGCACCCGTATAATTTTTAAATTTTCGAACATTTGACGGCCCATATCTCAGAAACGTGACACTTTATGGTACCCGAGCTATGAACAGATTTTCATGACAAATTCCCTCTCGGGCGATAACTTGTAATACGCTTCAGATAGAATTATCATGAAGCTGTATGAACGTCTGCCGCGGCTCGGTGGGTGGGTTAAGCAACAATAGCCTCCAAATCACATTGAAGAAATACATTTTATCTGTTCAAGTGGCGATATTGAGAACTATTTAATTTTCATATACTTGCTGACAACCACCTCGACCAGCAGCGCCACCACCAACCGAACGTAAGGAATCCTGATTATAGCGCTAAGTCCCGTTTCTCATTCGGGGTACGCTTGACCAGGGTCCAGGGATTTGGCAAAGTCATTACATTACAGTGGAGCGACTGCTATCTGACTAGATTGAAAGGCTTGAATGTGAAATTTCCCTCAGGATGACTTGATTGTTTTGATTAGAATATTTTTGTTCGAAGGCTGACAATATCTACCTAGTTTTTTTTTTTAAATTGCGGTCGCCTATGTTTTTAAATTGCATCAATGGATAGCTGAAACCATCACAAACGTAACTTGTTTAGAGGCCATATTAGTCAATCATTTCCTCTCGGGCGATAACTTGTAATACGCTTCAGATAGAATTATCATGAAGCTGTATGAACGTCTGCCGCGGCTCGGTGGGTGGGTTAAGCAACAATAGCCTCCAAATCACATTGAAGAAATACATTTTATCTGTTCAAGTGGCGATATTGAGAACTATTTAATTTTCATATACTTGCTGACAACCACCTCGACCAGCAGCGCCACCACCAACCGAACGTAAGTTGCAAACTACCTAGCAACGGGAAACTCAATTGGCTGTGGCGCCACCAGTCAAAGCAGCCGTCATTGGATAGGTAGTTCTTCAATTATAGTTATTCGACATAGTTTCATGCTCTTACTGAAAGATGTAAACCTTTTGTAATGTTTCGATAAAATCAATATTCTTTATAGTTTTGAACTGATAATAACTCTAAAAATAAAAAATGTATCACCCCCGCCATTCGATTAAGTTGCTGAACCAATTTTGATCAAATGTAGCTAAGAACCTCTTGATTACGTCAACATTAAACAAAGATACCGCATAGATAGCGGTCCATTCGTTTAGTTAGAAGCTACGATGCCACAGACAGACACACAGAAACACTGATACAAACTTATAACACCACCCTTCCATGAAGCTACTCGTATGTCGAATAACTTTAGATAAGTATGTTACTTCCTCTCGGATAAAAATGTGTAAACTGATAGTTAATAGGTATGATCCTGTAAGTAATAAAAAAACAGCTAGCAATATGGCGGGGAAAACTCATCAGCAAGTGTATTTAAAAAGGCAATAGATGCTCCTGCGTTACACCCTTCAGAGCTTCAGCAGACGATCTTCCCACCGAGATACACCCAGCAGACGAGTTTATTAACTCACATATCATATAAACTGTCTTCTGATGAATTTTTAATTAAGAGGAATTGACTGAAAAAATAGTAAAAAATTAGATGTTCGTGTGACTGTCGGCATTTTATCCGTTCAAGTGGCGAAATTGAGAACTATCCAAATTTCATAAATGACCCCTCATGTTATTGAGAGAGGCCCGTGCCTCAGCAGTGGGGACGTATATGGGCTGATGAAGTTAATTTGCAACTTTACGTTCGGTTGGTGGTAGCGCTGCTGGTCGAGGTGGTTGTCAGCAAGTATATGAAAATTAAATAGTTCTCAATATCACTACCTGAACAGATGAATTGTATTTTATCAACGTGATTGGGAGGATGGTGTTGCTGAACCCATCCACCGCCGCGGCAGACGTTCATAGAACTTCATGATAAATCTATCTGAAGCATTTTACAAGTTATCGCCCGAGAGGAAATGATTGACTAATATGGCCTCTAAACAAGTTACGTTTGTGATGGTTTCAGCTATCCATTGATGCAATTTAAAAACATAGGCGACCGCAATTTAAAAAAAAAACTAGGTAGATATTGTCAGCCTTCGAACAAAAATATTCTAATCAAAACAATCAAGTCATCCTGAGGGAAAAGACCGTGAGGGAAATTTCACATTCAAGCCTTTCAATCTAGTCAGATAGCAGTCGCTCCACTGTAATGTAATGACTTTGCCAAATCCCTGGACCCTGGTCAAGCGTACCCCGAATGAGAAACGGGACTTAGCGCTATAATCAGGATTCCTAGACAATGTCACATGATAAGATAAGAAAGCCGAAAATTATAAAAAAGGAGTCTACCGAAAAAGGACTAAATCACCTGCCGCCATGGATGTATAATTATGCCTGCCGCATATAACAGTTGAAGTTTGTATTAGATTGACGTTGACAAATGATCTTGAATTGCTGAAAGGACGCGATGTCCAACCAAACACTGACGCAACATAAATTTCTCTCTATACGTATAATAGGGTTCAATTTTGAAAGCCTATTAGTACCCTCAGGAGAGAAAAATTTCATTGCGTATGGATAGTTGGTCAGTTCTTGTAAATCCCATTTATTTCAGAACTATCGATCTTAGAGAGTAATCGCTAACATAAACTGAGATCCCAGGGCCGCCAGACCTTACCTTTTTTCTCAGTAACCAAAAGTGTGGGAAAGAGTAGTGCTAATATGAAAGTATTAAGTATTAACATATGAATACCTGCTAGCTTGGGCCGACACGGCCAATTTTCAGCTACCAGGTTCTCAAGGTACTTCCAAAAATTACTCACTTGTCTTGAGGTCTGATGTCTTATAGAATATAATTAATTAAATATAAAAAATTATGATCAACACCTCCAGACACTCGCCGTCGGAGTAGTTTCTGCCAGATGCTTTTACAGCTCACAAGTAAATTATGCGATTGTACCTACAATATGAGCCGTGATTTTTTAATATGATGCTCAGGAAACTATAACAATACTTTTTACAGCACCCAGACTTCAAGACAAGTGAGTTATTTTCGGCCCAGGCTAGCAGGTATTCATATTGTTACGACCGACGGGTTGACGCAATAAATACAGTAGCGACATCTAGCGAACGAAGTAAGAATTAAATGACTACTGGCGTCATCTATGTGTGAAAGGCGGATCTTCTCGATACTAGCGACATCTAACGACGATTGGCTGAACCTTTACTAGTCAAGGACTCTCGTAGAGTGTGGAACATTCCGGTTTAAATCGAGTCGCTAGAGCTGTCGCGAATCTTCTCGAGTGATCGATCCTACTCGAGTTGGGGTATAAAAGCGCGCGCGCCGCGCGTGAGTTCGAAGTTAAGTTTGGAAAAGATCTCCGAACAGTGATCGAGAAGAGAATAAGGAGCGATAGTGATTAAGTATTGAAGTGCATAGCGAGCAAGTGACCTAGGCGAGTTTTATGGACTGTGTTAGTGCTTCGTGATTGGACAAACGACTGTGACTTTACGAGTGGATAACGTAGTGTCAGTTTCGCGAGGATTTCGGATCTACGTGAGCGTCAAGGGCTACGCCTGCTACAAGTTTATATAGTCCAGTAGTGGAAGTCTGGGAAGTGTAAAGTGTGGTCTAGTGTTGGACAGTGTGATTAGTGTTGTGCGTGTTGTAAACTGTGCGTGTTAAAAACTGTGACCTTATCTGTAAATTCCCTGTACGCGAATTGTGTGGAAGGAAACCACGTTCTTTTACAATAAACCTCACTTTTGGAATTTGACAACTTATTTCTATCCTGACGTACCCTCCGGTCGTGACAATATGTTAATAGTACATATTAGCACTACTTACTCTTTTCCACACTTTTGGTTAATGAGAAAATAAGTAAGGTCTGGCGGCCCTGGGATCTTGGTCTAACAAAATGTAACTATTATAATGTCGTTATAATGTCTAGGCTTCCGTGAGGGTTGTCCCAAATACGGAATTACTAATGAAAGACATGATTTTTGCACTAGTTCCAGTTATTTATTTTATATTTAACCGGTTTTGATTAAGAGGATCGACTACCGCGCCCATGTCCATACAAAAAGGGAAAACGTTTTGCTACCCCTAAATCTTCTCCGATTTTGATAATTTTTCACTATGTTGTTGTCCCTATCAAAAACTATGCCTCTATGTTTTCCTTTTTTGAAAATTTTGTTTAGATAAAAAGTTATAAGGATCTGTAATCTTGCTTTATTGGGTTTGAAAAACATTCATTTTAAATTCATTGTATTTCAGAAATAAAGTAAATTTTCGGAAAAAACAAAAAATAGAGGCATAGATTATATTCTGCTGAAAAGATTGATACCAAAAAGTAGTATATTTAGTACAGTTTAGGGGTTGGGAAACGTTTTCCCCCCAAACGCGATTTTCGACAAAAAAATACCTAGAAACACAGCCGAGCTGCAACTGTCTCTATCGCACGTTTGCGAGCGGGGCCGAGCGCGGTCGCGACAGAGAATGATTCTCCAAATACCTATTTTCCTACGCTCGCGGCGCTATAGAATAGTCTTAAATCATCTTCAGTATACTGAGACCGCCTGAAGACGATTTAATCGATACCGTTTGCATAAAAAATATAAAAACTGGAACTAGTGGTAAAAACATGACTTTCATTTGTTATAATATGGAGTTCCATATAGAAGCAACAACACAAAGTATAAACAACACCCGAATACGGAATGTTTGCAAATCATAGACATAGAAAAAATAAGTTATTCTAAATAAGAAAGCAAAATTGAAATGTGAGTTTTTATTTACCAGCACACAATTTCATCATATGAAGGTAGGTATTTGCTTAACCCGAAGGGACACAGGCGAGAGTATATTCGTGTTCAAGATTCTTCGTAAAGGTCCATATTCAACTTCAACAATTTTTCTATGTCGTTATAATTTTTATCGTATTCGGTTTCGGATAAATCAAACTGTAAGCTTTGGCAGCTCTCACTCAAGGTGGTGCTGGTGGTACTTGCGCCGCCTACTCTGGAGCTTGTTTTACGGGTCAGTTTAGAAGATACGGTAGTGTAACGGCTAAATGACATCCTCTTTGATATAAGAGGTGTTGGCGATCTACTAATCTCTTCTTGTTTCATATTTTCTTTCGTAGTCTCGTCAGGGAATTCTTTTACTTCTATGGAATGTGAGGACAATTCCATATACGGTATATTTTCATCGAAATTGTAGTTTTGTGTCGTAGTATTCATATAAGTCGTGAACGAGAACTTTCTGGGAATGGCGCTAGTTTTAATAGTGGGGTTGAACGCTGTTTGTGGGTTGTAAATCTTAAATAATGGATTTCTTCTGGTGCTGTTCGTACTGGGTGAGATTACCTTGCGTCGTTTGAAAATGCAAGGTCTGGCTACGTTCATGTTGGACTTAGACTTTTCCTGGCAGTTCGGGTCAGAGTCAACGAGTCGGATAAACTTTCTGCAACGCCTTTTATTTCGTGCGATGATCTTCAACGCCTCATGCATCGTCTGCGGTTCTTCAAAGGCGTCATCTTCCATCCTCAACTGTTCCTTCAAGATGCTAAGTAACTCCTGCTTCTTATTCTTCCTTTTCTTAGTACCCCCTTTTCTTTTCTGATCTCCTTTCGACTGTCTCCAGTCGTGCACAGAGTGCTCGGTAATAGTTTTGGTCTCCGTTCTCATCGGTTTGTATTCTTGCTCCATTAACATGTTCCTTGTAAAAGATCTCTGCTTGTATTGTGGGAATTTCACAATCGGAGGATTCAAATTGGCCCAGTTTGGCCGGGGTCTGTACACTTTGATATTTTCTTTAGAGGTTGGCTCGTCTCTGAATATTTGGAAAATTCTGCTTTCTTGTCCTCTCAGTGGTGAAGGCGGTGGAGTCTTAGTTGTTTTAGATTTGTAACGGAGACAACTGCAAGACTCTTTGAATTCAACATCTTTTGTTATATTGAGTTTCTTTGCAACTGTTTCATCAATCTCTAATTTATCGCCGGGAGGTTTTTCCCTCTCAGTTCCGCAAGTAGATTGAAGGATGTTGACAAAAAATTCATAAAAGCTATCTTTATCTTTGTATTCGCTCATAAGAGTAGACGGCTCTTCGTGTGTTGTTGTTGACAATAAAGATTTTTTAGGTTTCTTTTCCTCTAGGTTTTCTAATGGACAGTTGACTTTTGTCAGATCCAAATGAACTTGTTTGGGCGTGTTCTGCGTGGCTTGAATGACAATATCTCTACTTGACGAAAAGTTTCTTTCAGCAACGTTCTGTTTGGCTAGAATTTCGAATTTGCTGTCTACTTTTTCGAAGACGTTAATTGATTTAGACGCTTTGTTGCTTCTTTTGATTTTAATTCTGGATCCGGGAGATCCGTTTCTTGAGTGAGTGCTGACTCTGGAATTGGTGACGGTGGGTCGTTGCGGCGACACCTCTTTGTTCTCTGAGCTTGGGCTGGGTAATCGATCGAGGTCCTGTATGCCCTTGTCGACTGTCGTGACGTTGAATCTTTTTTTGACGCGGCGGGACTGTCGCCTAGACTCCGTGTCTGGGAACTGTGTGCTGATGGAGTCCTGGCAAAGCAGGTTCAGGATGGAGTTCAGGAAGCCTTTGTTGTCCCGCCGGGAACGCCGACTGGCTCTTCTCGATTTGCGGTCAGCCCCGCCTGCAGAATAAATGTTAACTTTAGGCGGCTGCCGTGGATTGTGATATCGATAACTATTGATCGCAATCACTGGCGTAGGTATCTAGGGTTATTTTTCAGGGGGGCCCGGCGAACATTCAATAACTTAAAGGAATGTACTGTAATATAGTATCTATAATAATTAAGTAGGTATGTAGACATCTCGGGTGTAGATAATTATCAGATTTTTAAAAAGATAAAAAAATAAGGGTGTTATAAATAAATAAATAAACGCTACACACTCAAACTCAAAGGCCCACACTAAGCTTTTCCCTTATGCCGTGGGCCACTTACACCCTTGACCCGAGAACAAACGCTTTTTACACAAATGTTAGCCCCGACTGAGAATCGCTCCTAGGACCCGCCGATCAAGAGGCAGCGTCTCTACCACTCGACCAAACCGGTGGACCTAAATGATTTTCGTGTGATGCTATCAGCATTTTTCATAGAATTTCGAATCGGTAGCCCAACATCCTGGGGTGGGCCCTAGACCATAATGGGGTGGGAACGACCCACCCGCGCTCCCATTTACGCCTATGATCGCAATCGACATCGAATTCGTCATACCTAAGTTCATTGTTCTTTATAAAGTGATGTTAACCTATATACTTACTTACCTAGCTTCTATAGCGAAAGGCAGCTGTTTTTAACCCCTGACGTGTGTATCTGTAGTGTCTGTGTCATCGCTTGCTCCTAAATGTATGGACTAATTTCGATGGGGTCTTTTTTTTAAAAGCAGACGTAATCGAGATGGTTCATTAGTTTGTTAGATCAAAATTGATTATAAGCGATGTATGTCACAGTTAAAATGGTTTTAATTAATCAATAGGTACTAGTTTTACCAAACTATGCCTTTATGAAGACTAGTTCTTAATGTGAACCTTGGTTCTTCTTCTTCTTATCGTGTAGTGGTCAAGTGTGTGGCGAACTTGGCTATCCCTGGTGTCAGAGTTTTAAAACCGCACAATGGCCTCTGACTTAGTTTTAACGACTGTAGTCAATCGATAACAGCCGGGACCGACAGCTTAACGTGCCCTCCCTCCGAAGCACGGAAACGCTCGTGATAAATTGCAACTTTGGTCACAAAATCGATTTTTGTGTTCTAGAGCACAAAACGATCTACTTAGGCTGCACAAAATCGCATTTTGTGCTCTAGTGCACAAAGTGATCTACTCATAAATAGGTCTATAGTAAGGCATAGAAAACTCCATACAGCCAAAATAATCAGAAGTTTAAAGATAAAATTTGTTATTATATGTTATTTTATTATTTCCTCGCAATCGAAGTGAAAAGCAGAGTTTATAACTCGTCCACAAAACCATTTTTATCTGAGACTTATAGCAGCCCGAGCCGTAGGCTCGTTTTGTGCATTTGTTGTAAAATCTACTATTAACTGTAGCAGATAGTTTAAGACTTATTATTAGTAGGATCCCAGAGTAGGATAGGATCGGTAGGACACATATGGGCAAGTAACATGACCTTCTGACTCAGGGTTTCTTACCATGGTAAAGCTCACTGTTGGATTTCTTCTCGACATACACTCCTCGTTTCTTCAGCGATGTCTCCTGAAACTCGGCACTGCTTCTGGACTTCTTATTTCTCCGTCCTACAGGCGACCTTGAGGCTTTCGTGGTTATGTTAGCATTAGATGATTTCGACTTTAGCACGAACTTCGTATGATCCATATTTGCTTGTGTCTTATTCCTATACGCGCAGGTTCATTTTTTTTTGAATTTTTAGTTTTTTCTTTTTGTATTTTTTTTGGCTTTATAAAAAACACATCACATCACTTTTGTTTGATTTTGTGCAATATTTGATGCAAATAACATGTTGCAAACGTGAAATGCTTGAGATGTTTTCGTGAGTTTTTTTTTGAAGATTATGTTGACAAAACAATTGAATAACTTATATCTATGGACCGAGATACCGTTAACTTATTTTTTCTTTGTCTATGACCGTTTTTTTTACCTAAAACGCGGTACTATGTCTATGCCTAGGTACAACTCATAGGCCATGATAGGCTCGGGTCTTAGGTGTATAGCGGGGAAGTGTCATGTCAAAAGAACTTTTTAGTAAAGATTGGAATCTATTTTTAACCGACTTCAAAAAAGGAGTTGGTATGTCTAATTTTTTGATGTTCTCCGCCATTTCCGGACCGATTTTCAAAATTATTTCAATGTTCGAAAAAGTATACTCCAGAGGTGGTTTCATTGTCACTAAGTCAGGATCTGATGGTGGAACCCCAGAGAAATCGAGAGAGATATTTATATTTTATTTTATATATTAATTTACATATATACAGGCTGATTTTTTTATCACTATCCAAAATTTTCTTACGGTGTTAGTAACGTTTATAGAACGTAAATAAGGAAGGAATTTTTGAAGTTATACTTCTTTAGGCGCGTTATGAAAAAATGATGAGAATGAAATTTTAAGATGCGCGCGCATCTGTGACACAAAATTAACAGTATGAAGCTAGGCGCGTTATGAAAAAATGATGAGAGTGAAATTTTAAGATGCGCGCGCATCTGTGACACAAAATTAACAGTATGAAGCTGTCTGCTTAACCGCTCAAAGAAGTATAACTTCTCACGCGCGTACATAAGTACACGCACCCATTTTTTTTTTAAATTTCTGGTTTTGATACCCCTTTTTAACGTCTTAGAGGATGTCACAAATTGTATTGAAGAGTACTATTACCTACCAAGTTTCAAGTCAATTGGACGATGTTATTTTTTTTTCCATAAGTACTTCATCAGCCCATATACGTCCCCACTGCTGGGGCACGGGCCTACCTCAATAACGCGAGGGGTAAATGCCATACTCATAAGTACAAAAATTTTGAATTATTTTCATGCTTCAGACGATCTAGCTTGAAATATTTATATGAAAAGTTGAAACAAAAAATACGGGTCTGTTAAATTTTTATAAAAAAAATTTGGATGGTGATAAAAAAATCTTCCCGTATAATATATTATGTATATTTATAATATGTTTACTTGTATTATTTATATATATTTATGCACCACCTACTACTTCTTACCTTACTGCTGTCCTACCCTAAGGTTGCCTGGAAGAAGTTGCTACCTAGCAATAAGGCCGCCTTGTTGTACACTATGTTTTATGTTCTGTTAATTGTATTGTATGTCTATGTGTACAAATAATAGTATATTATATTGTATCGAGGGCAATTGTAGCATTTCGATGAGATTATGATTTTATTTACAAATTAGAAAGCGAGGAAACTTTTACGAAGAAATAAGGAATCGGGAACGGAATTTGGAAAAAGGAAAATACAAGGATCAGGAAAGAATATAATTATTATGGAATATGGAGTAAAATAAATATTATCAAAGGAATATACAGGGCTTTAGGTAAATCTTTTTCAACCTCTCGGGTGGTTAATCCGTCCATGAAACTGACCAACTTTCCCAAGGAACATAGGTCGAAATACGAAAAAAAAAAATTGATCTCCCATAGGTACAATATGCGCTATATGCTGATGAAGTTTGTATTCTCTTATCAGCCCATATACGTCCCCACCGAGGGGCACAGGCGTCCCTTCGAAACACGAAGGAGATTTAGGCCATAGTCGAAAATGAATTTTCTTGGACGGGTGGGTTTCATCACGATGTTTTTCTTCACCGTTGAGCAAGTGATAATTAGAAATCCGTACATAAATCCGAAAAGACGAATTTAGTGGTCAGGCCCGCACCAGGATTTGAACCCACGACCTTCGGATTACAAGTCTGGCTCATTACCAACTGGGCTATCACCGAAGTTTGTATGGGAACTCAATTTTTTTTTTCGTATTTTGACCTATGTTCCTTGGGAAAGTTGGACTGATTAACCACCAGAGAGGTTAAAAGAGATTTACCTAAAGCACTGTATATGTCGCCGGGAAATAATAAGAAACGTAAGTTGATCAATTTTCGAGGTAGTTTATGAACTATCGGAAAATCTGTTGAAATGTATTAGATATTTAACGCAATAAATTTTAGCTAATTGATCAACTTACGCTGCCTGGCTGTAAGTTTATCAACTAACGATTTTGCCACACGTCAAATCATACACGAATGAACCAATCGCTGCTCAGTGTACATTTTTACGCTAAACTAACATCTGTCCGTAATATAATACACTGTTCTCTGATTGGTTGATGCGACAACCGCTTAACACAACCACAGTCGAGTCGTTTCTGGCACTTCGCCGGCCGCTGCCGCGACACGCTCGGTACGCTCTTGCTCGGCTCGTGCGTTGGAGGTCGCAGTTCTAACCTGACCTAACCCAACCAACCTTTATCGGGTTGGTTGGGTTCGGCTACTAACAAACCTACTTGTCGCAGTTCCAAGTGAGACATTCAACCATCATGTCGTCCACACCGTATCCGGGGACGGCGACTCCTATAAATTACGCTGGTGGGCTCTAATATGGCTGGCGAAACCGAATTTAGTTTTAAAGACTCGGTTGCAAGATTCGACATTCAACCAATCAGGGTACACCTCGCGTTCACGAATCCTCGTAAATTGATCAATTACCGGAAATGTATACGTTAATAATACATTTCAATTGCCATTTAAGATTTTCCGATAATTGATAAACTACCTCTACAGTTGATCAACTTACGATTCTTATTATTTTCCGGTGATATATATAAGTATACAAAGAAGGAATAATGTGAGAGTAAATACTAATTTAAATTCTAATATTATTATTTTTAATAAAATTCGACCTTTCTAATTTTATTTAAAATAATAATATTAGAATAATATATTGGAATCCTTCTTCCTTCGTCAGTAAAAAGTGCTTCTGTCTTCTTGTAATTTTTGTGTAGGTATATAAATGCCTTCATTTATATACACAAAAATTACAAGAAGACATATAAATGCCTTCATTGTGTATATAAATGCCTTCATTTATATACACAATGAAGGCATTTATAATATGTCTATACACATACGTATATACACAAAAATTACAAGAAGACAGAAGCACTTTTACTGACGAAGGAAGAAGGATTCCAATATTTACAAGATTTATTAATTTAGTTGTAAATTATCTGCCCCCCGATAGCGGTAAGTTTGAACGTTTTTACCAAAACTAAAGTTTAGCTTTAGTAAACACGTTCAAACTTACCGCAATCGGGGGGCTCTATATGTTTCAAGGAATGGGGCGAATTTCCTGCCACCTGTATCCTATGCCTATGATTATACCCTTTTCCTAAACGCGTCAAAATGTCGTTGATAAATCATAATCATAGAAATAATTCAGCAGCACACTAAACAAAATAATTCATTCAGCCCACTTCAGCACAATACCAATCCTTAACTCACTTACGAAACGAAAATGTATTTTGTTTTTGTACAAATTATACTTACCTACGTAGTGTTCATTGTTATTTTGATGGCGATACATACTTACATATACATACGATACATATATGTATGTATCGCCATAAAAATAACAATTAACACTACGTACAAACATACATATATCTACATACGATACATATACGATGTGTTGTATACGGTACATATACCTACTTAGTTTAGGTATCACTATAGCATATTGACCTACTAACCGTAATCCGTAAATTTTTGTTTAGTGTATGCAAGCACTTAAAAAAAATCTGCTGTTCAATACAAAAGTTTAATACCTACTCAACCAAAATGTATGGAACAACTGATTTTTATTTTTTATCAGGAAAGTTGGTCCTATGGAAAACGTTGTTCGTAATCAAGGTAGATTCATCCCTCAAATTTGTCGCATGTTTTCAATTTCACCCTGTAGATACGCCAATGATCATAGACATAGAAATAAGTGATGATCATAATTACCTTATTTTTTCTATGTCTATGATCATAATGCAAGATTTGACTGCGTCAATGAAGATCGCGTAAGCCGCCTCTGTCACTCAAAGAGAATATAAACAAGCGTTTCTGTCACTTTCCATTTAACATTTACATGCGACTGACAAAACGTCGGTCGCCAAAATTTTTTTCTGTTTTTTTTTTGTCGATAAACTTTAACCAGAAATTACCAAAAATTTATACTCCCTTTTGGAAATTATTTGTAATCATAGTTTAAATGGAACAGAAAATATTGCTGATTGAAGAAACAGTGGGGTTTCTGCTTAAGGATCGCGGCGACATCTTTGAGATAGACGATGTGATCGAATTGGAGAGCGAGGATAAGGCTTCGCAGCCAGTAAGTTTAGCCAAGAACGATAATGTAAGTCGTCTTCTTCTTATCGTGTAGGTATAGTCAAGTGTATGGCGAATTAGGCAAAATCTGGTGTCAGATTTTTCAAACTGCACAATGCCCTCTGACTAGGTTTTAACGACTGTAGTCAATCGACGACGGCCGGGACCGACTGTAGTCGTCTACGCCTTATCCTTATTGGGCTAGGCAGAGCGTCATGTCGTTTTAAAACAATTGGACGCCACATTTGACACACATTCTGAGGGTTATTGAATGGGAATCTATCTCCAACGTGAAATTCTCTAAATAATTTACCGAAGTTTTGGAAATCTTTTCTTTTTTTCTATACACTCTATACTAAATATGGTTTTCTTGAAGTCGTGGGGCTCTTATACCATACACAAAGACAGACACAAACACTCATGACCCGAGAACAAACATCTGCTTTTTACACAAATGTTTGCCCCTACTGGGAATCAAACCCAAAGAAAGGGTCATGTTAGGGGTTTCAAAATAGCCCCAGAAGTGCGTCTATCGCTTTCCCGTCTAGACACTGGCTCTCCTCAACCACCATCAATATCTCAATGTGACTTCTCAATGCCAAAAGTCACCATACACAACAGAGGTTCGCAGAGCTCTTTAAGAGTCTGGACGTGAATAAAGCGAGCGGTCCTGATGGGATACCTGCTAAAGTCCTGAGGTACTGTGGTCCTGAGTTGTCTCCTGTACTGACACGCCTGTACCGTCTCTCCCTTAAGATTAAAACCGTTCCTAAGTCCTGGAAGCTTGCTAATGCGCAAAAAGTACCCAAAAAGAGTAGCCATGCCGACCCCTGCAACTATCAACCTATCGCCATCACCTCCATACTTTGCAAAGTTATGGAAAGGGTAGATACTAAACAGTAAGCTGCTGACATACCTGGAAGACAATGGCTTGCTCAGTGACCGTCAATATGGTTTTCGCCGGGGACGATCAACTGGGGATCTTCTAGTGTATGTCACGCACTGCTGGGGCGAAGCCATCCAGAAACACGGCGAAGCTCTTGCCGTGTCACTGGATTAAGCAAGCTTCCTGCGTACGGCATCCCTTCCGACTTCCGTGCCTGGATAGCTGACTTTCTGAGTGAACGATCGATCTGGGTAGTCATCTATGGCTGCTCCTCTGATCTTAAGGCTATCGACGCCAGAGTTCCTCAGGGATCCTTTCTCTCTGCGACTCTTTTCCAGCTCCACATCAATGACATACTTTTGCCTGGAGTGTTGCGTATGCAGATGACAGTACAGTCATGCAGAGATACCTGTCAAGATCAGGAGCCGGGTAACTCTACCTTAAGTCTTGTCTCCAAAACTCAAGCGTGTGTTTTCCGCGAAAGGGAGTCCCTTTAACCTGACTCCTACTTTCCGGGGTGCATCTGTACCTATCACTAATGAGCTTGAACTCTTCGGCATGAGTTAGGGTTATCTGCCAACCTTAACTTCGGCACCTCTATCGAGTCCAAAGCTCAAACAGCGGCCAAAAAGCTGGGCATCCTCAATAGGGTTTAGCGGTACTTTACGCCCGATCAACTCCTGTCCCTTTATAAGGCGCTGGTCCGATCGTGCATGGAGTGGAGTATTGCAGCCACATTTGGGATGGTTCGGCCAAATATCAGCTAGCCTCACTGGACCGCAAAGCCAGGAGACTTATCGGTGATAGGAAGCTAGTAAAAAATAAGCTCTAAAGCCTAGCTTATACAGGGTTACTTTTTAATTAGTACACAATTTTTTCTTACGGTGTCAGTAACGTTGATAGAACGTAAATAAGAAGAAAAAAAAATTTTTTTTCCAAAATTTTCAGATTTTGATACCCCTTTTTAACGTCTTAGAGGATGAATTTTGTAAAACGCAGAAACAAGGGTGTCACAAATTGTGTCGAAGAGTACTATTACCAAGTTTCAAGTCAATTGGACGAAGTATTTTTTTTTTCATACAAAAAAAATGATTTATTTTCATCCTTCAGACGATCTAGCTTGAAATTTTTATATGAAACGATATAAAACAAAAAAATACGGGTCTGTTAAATTTTCATAAAGTTTACGTACAAAAAATGTGTGTACTGATTAAAAAATAACCCTGTATAGACGCAAAGTAGCTTGCCTATGTGTTTTTTATAAGATGTACTCTTCGGGGAGTGTGCTCAGGAGTTAGATGAGGTCATTCCGCCTGCCCCTTTCTTCTATCTGGTACCATCCTTAACTTGTTGAAATCCCGCGGCTTCACACAGCGCTTTTGATCATCTTTCATATTGCGCACTGCAAGGGAATGGAATTGCCTGTCTGCGTCTGTATTACCGAGTTCATATAACCCGAATCTCTTTAAAGTTCAAGTGAATAGGCTTCTTCTTGGTGAGCTTGCTATACCCTCGACCGCATCTTTTGCCCTTGAGGCAGATTGTGGTCAAGAGCAGACTCATTATTAATAAAAAATAAAGCTATCGTGCCTGTAACTAATAAAAATTAGACCTATGTGAATGTAGTGTTGTGTGATATGTAATAGAGTATAGCTATTGTGTATTCTAGTGTTTTCGTTATGCCTGTAACCCACGTATATGTCCACAAAGCTAACTTATTTAAAAGCACCATTGATGGATTTATTTTTCGTACAGGTACAGATAAACAATGATAACTTAGGTGACCGTGGGGACACAGAATACCAAACTAAAAATAAAAAATATACGCAAGAGCAAACACAAGAGAAACCGGTGAAAGCAATAAATCGAAATTATCATTTAACAGCTCCTAAAAATCACAACAAAATAGTTGAGAAAATATGCGAAAAAATGAACACAGTTGTAAAACCTTTGGATTATAAGAAAAGGCAACAGTTATTACAAATGTACACGTTCAGAAAAAACGATGGAAAAAAAAATGTCAAACCTAAAGATGTTAGTGGTAAGAAAATTTTTGTATCACCTAATACCCATTCCAAACCAATATTATGCTTCAAAATAGTGGGGCACGGCACGACTCTCGTTGACAATTTTTTTTACCAGCCCATATACTTACGTCCGCACGCAGGGGCACGGGCCTCCTTTCGAAACGTGAAGGGGATTTAGGCCATAATCAACCACGCTGACCCAATGCGGGTTGGTGGACAGCTCGCTTTTCAAAAACTTCTTTTCTTAGACGTGCGGGTTTCATCACGATTTTTTCTTTCACTGCTGATCAATTCCACTGTTTGTTTTTGTTTTATAATTTTTTTCTTTCTTCGAAAGTATACCCGACAACGAAAATTATATGGCCTATGTTACTTAGAGAAATTGTAGCGTTCTATTGATGAAAGAATGTTTCAAACCGGTCCAGTATTTTCGGAACCTATTCAATGCATACAAACAAACAAATCTTTCCTCTTTATAACGTCAGTGTAGATGACACCTATTGTAAGATAATGTTGCGCTATTCCAGAGGTCGCCGACAAGAAAACTGATGTTCCTGAAATTGCACCAGTTTTAGTCTCGAACTACAGTCAATCCGATCCCGATGCGATTCTTGAAGGCGACGAAGACGAATTAGATGAACAAGGTAGGTATATAATATTGGGAGACTTTCTCATTGGTGATAAAAAGCTAGTTAAGAATAATCTCTAAAGTCTAGCTCATAGACGTCAAGTTTTTTTTTAATTATAAGATGGGCTAACTCTTGACCTCAATCTTGACCATAAAGGTCAAAGATGAGGTCGACGATGGAGCGAGTTAACCCAGAAAATGCCTATAAAGGCACTGGTACTCCCACGCACCGACGGAACACAGCAGGCTGTTTGGCGTCGGACTTCGGTAGGAGGGTGGTCGCGAACCAGACGGCCCTTTACAGACCCTACTACACCACATGAGACCATAGGACGAAACCACAGATTCAGAAAAAAAATGAAGTGTCGTTGCCTGGGATGGATTACTAGGAGGCAGGTTTCATTTGTGTTTCCTTAGTCGCCTCTTACGACACCCCACGTTATTCTCAACCGATCACCACACGGCAACCTACAAAAAGTAGCCTGCCTGTGTTTTTTATAAGATGTACTTCGGGGTGTATGCTTAGGAGCTTCATGAGCTCATTCCGGCTGCCCCTTTCATCGGACGTCCAGACGCACTGCGGGGTATCACCCATAGCCTATTCACTCGTACTTTAAATATATTCGGGTTGTAAGAGCTCTTGAATTACTATGTTTCCTGTGTTTCTTGGGGAGAGTTGTTCACTTTGGTGGGTTGATTGATTCAGATCTTAAATTTTCGCTAAGTAGTTCAATGTCACCTAATGTAAAAGTTTCTCTTTTCGCTTATTCCAGAAAACGCCGACAAAAGAAGTGACAATCACGAAGTTTCCGAGCGTTACAGCCACTCTAGCCACGGTCCTCCGGATCCTGACCTTAAAATTGCGATCAATCTTTTCGGTCACGCACAAAATGAATCAAAAATAACTTTAAGGAATGAAAAATACGTTTGTGATAGGAAGTCCGCACGTTCAAAGTCCGCTAAAAGCGTCTGCACACCTAATTCTTTGCATTCCGGCCAAGCAACCAGTGATAACGAAGACATGTTTGCCATCAGAAGCAAAGAATCTCAGTGTACCCGTACAACATCTCACTGTACTCGAATCCCTGTCCTAGCAAGACGCCTTGCCCCCTCTGGTCGTAGTGTCACCAATGTTCCCGTCCATTCCTCATGCACTCGTTCTCAGGCCAGTAAATCTGGTCTCCCGGCTCTTCGGCCTGTTTTCTACAACTACAGTGTTCTTGAAACAGCAAATAAACTAATGCATAACAAAAAATCCAGAATGAGCATCACACAACCTGGAAATAAACAGGTATCAAAAAAGCCTACTATAAGAGTACAAAGCGCTAAAAACGACGGTGCTAAGCTGCTCAAGACAGTCAGTTTCTCTGAAAAGCAAAAAAAAATTATGTCGTTACAGATACATATTCCGCATAAACATTTAACACCAAAATCTCAAGATCAAATGAGCCATAAGTCGGATAAATCGGAGTCATTTCAACCGACGGTGAAGTTGTTGTTCGATGACTTTGAATCGGGTGTTGACTCCGACCGCACTCCTACAGGAGGGCAGATGATAGCGAATAGAATAAAACGGTGCAGGCAGTTGCCGCGAGAAGCTATGGGTTCCATACGAAACCAGGTCCGAAGCAAAACGGGTTGCACGAACCTTAGGAGCCATATAGAACCGAAGGTGAAGCCGATGATATTGATAGGAATGAAGGAGAAGCAAGTTAAGAAGAATAGAAACAAGTTAAAAGGTAAACCGTTTCTATCTCCGAATAGGATGGCAAAAGTT
Source organism: Aproaerema taeniolella (assembly GCA_949987775.1). Taxonomy (NCBI): domain Eukaryota; kingdom Metazoa; phylum Arthropoda; class Insecta; order Lepidoptera; family Gelechiidae; genus Aproaerema; species Aproaerema taeniolella. The sequence goes on from OX465244.1 coordinate 5,288,485, forward strand.
GAGTCGCCAATTACTGAAGTTGCCAAATGGGCACCGTTATCGGTCACTGGGTACACAAGGCCCTATTACGAAGCATGGGTCGACACCACCCTCACGGCGATAAGCAGAGACACAGGCAACCAACGAGTATTTTCGAAGAAAGACGAAATTATTCGGTCCTTGCAAAAGATACTGGAGTCAGATTCACGGGAATTTTTAACAGCCGAAGACTTGAAACACGAAAAGTATGCAGGTAGGATAAAGGTGCGGCAGAGGTAATGGGCGGTTTTTATTTATTTATTTGACAGTAAAATAATAAATAAAATCAAATTTACATAAGATGACACATTCTAGGTCTGCGTGAGGAGGAGAATCGGGCCATTTTAAGTGTGTAATGTCAGGGAGAGGGACTGTTATGGTGTCTTTAGATGTCTTGTTCCATGGAACTCACTGGCATATTGTGAAAACGTCTAGTGCCTCGAAAAGAATTGTTTACCTGTCTAAAGTTTGTACAGATATTCTCGTTCACCTTCTCACACAATACTTACAGGCACCTTTAAGGGCTAGCGTAACACCTAAATCCCATTGCAAAGTTGTCACGGAAGCGTTAAAAGCAGTGATATTATTGTTCGTGATGTTATGTTCGTGAATAATCTTTGTCAAGAGTTTGTCCTTATAGAGTATCTTCTAAAAAAGTCCTTAAAGGATGTTTTTGTAGAAATGCTGCGAACAAGCCTCAAAAGAAGGCTGTCCCTGTTACTAAGCTGTTGAGGACTAGACAGGGATCGATACTTAAGAGATGTTTTCAAATTGACCAAAAAGAGGACTGAGTTCTCGACGCCGCGCGCCACTTTCAATCAGCCGGCCTTAGAAAAATGAATAACAAAAAATTACGATAAATTAACTTACTAAATAGCCCTAAGAACGGCTTTGTAGTGGGCTATATAAATGCTTTACAACATGAACGTTAAAAGGTTTAAAAAACTCATTTGCAAAATATAGAGCAAATAAAGATATTCTGTTATAACTTGAAATAAACATATTTGTTCTTGTTTTGTGTCTTACCACAAAAATACTTAAAACAATAAGTCAAAAAATAATCTGCAACCCAACTTCGTAAAAAATACCTTTTGTCTCAATAACCCAACTATTCTTATTTAAAAATATTTCTAAAGACAGTTTCGTAAAATGAACGTGCTATTTCCTTCTTTTAAGGCAAATAATTCTCTGAAATATAGCTTTGTAATATAAAAAGATATTTTTCTTATTCTATAATCAGGCAAAAATAGTTTTGTAATAAAATTAAGCTACCATGCCACTCAGCACTTGTTATGATAATCGGTAAAGCATTTCTGCGGCCCACTAGAAAAATAAAGAAATTTTCAGAAGGGGTCGTTGGTAAAAAAATCTGAAATTTTGCGAAAAAATTAGACAAATACCGTAAAAATTTACCAAGAAATGAAAATATCGCTGCAGGAGAATTCTGTGACTATTTCATCGTTGTCGCTTTATTTTTTTCGGATTTTCTTAAAAGAAACCTTAAGAAAGAGCTGGATTTTTATGCGGCCTTTGGCAGGATTCGATAAATAAAATCCGAAATTATGGATTGTTTAAAACATACCTTCTTAATTACTTATATTCCATAAGCTGTTTTATGGCACAAATCTCATTACATCATTAATTACATACTATATAGCAATGCAAGACCGCATATATTAACTGTACAAATATTTTGAATATTATCAAAAAAATTATAATAATACATAAATAACAAATGGTAGAACAGTCTGTGGGTAGAAAAAAAACCCGTATTGTTATTTTTTTCAGGTGCTTATAAATTGTTTCGTTAATTCTTTAAGTAAAATGTCTTGTGCTGTATTTTTAATTCATTTTTTTTAAGGTAAACATTTTTGTTTACTGTAACTTGTATGAGTGATATTTCGAAATAAAAATGTTGGATATACTTTTATGCGTTTAATTGAAGCAATTTTAGAAATAACAAAGTTTTCATAGGTAGTTTAAAACAAATACGAAACTTAAAAAATAACATTTCCTTTTTTGTACAATTGACAGTGTGTGATTTTCACATTCGTAACACAGTAATATTGGAGAAGTGGCATGAAGGAGTCAGGTTTTGAAAGAGCCTTTTGTATTATTTCGGTACTTTAGGAACGGATTTGGTTGGTGAGTTTGTTTGTTTGTGGGTGACGTTAGACACGGAGTTTTAATTTAAAATCAAGTTATCATATTTTATAATAAATTGCCTGCAAAATTGAAGCTCGAAAATAGACCAAATGTATTTAAGACTTAATAATTTGTTGACAAAGAAATGCTTTTATAGTTTAAGTGAATTTTTAAGTTATAAATCTGACATAGAATATTAAAATTAAATGTAAAGTAGGAATACTGTAATGCTTATCAATGTAATTAATATGAAAATACTGGGCTATGTGCAAGATTTTTAAAATAATTTGTTTTTTATTTTATTTTAAGCAGGTTTAAGGTCCCATATTCAAATAAAAAATATATCAAATAATTTTGATCATAGATATAAAAATAATAATTTTTAAAAATTTGATTACGATTTCTTGCTTATTAGATTCAGATTCAAGACATTTATTTGACACAAAACACTACAACACAAAGAAAATAAAATAACATACAATATAAAACACAGGACAAGAACACATACAGAAGACGACAAAACAATGTATAATTGTGCTGTAGTGCGATGTCAAATAGGACACAGCTCAGCATGTGTTGAAGCCGAGGCCCCAACGCTGGTTTTCAGCCGTACCCTTGGTGCGCGTGTGTACATAGCCGACGGACAAAGTAACAGCATTCTATTACAGCATTCTACAGACTCCTTTGCCAAAGTAAAAAAAAAAAACGATTGACAGTTGGTTGACATATAACCTATACCGTTGCGTTTTTGAGTTTAAGTTCAACATTTAAGTTTCAATCACAGACTAACTAGAGATACGTTTCAATGTACTTACGTTTAAATGATCCTCACAGCAAAAAAGTGGACGTTTGGGACAATTCCTGTCAACCATTTTACACCAACTTTCTTTCAATTCCTTTGGAATGGTAACAAACGTCAAATCTGGTGAGTTAATGTCAGTGTTTGAACAAAGAGGTATAAAACATTTTTTGGTTCTCTCCACCGCTGTAACTCGTCAGATGCCATGTTGAGTAGCAAAGCCTGCTGCGCTGTCGTTATTAGTGTTATTCCACGAATCCGAAGAGTATTAATCACTATCGTTGAAGCAGTTCTCGGAGTCCGGTATGAATAAGGTGTAGTCGTGAGAAAATCAGTCAAAATCAAGCACTACAAGTCCGTGCAAAGTTAAATCGTAATCCGGTATGCGGTAGCAGTAAAAGACTTCAGAAAAAGTTAACCAAAAGCAAAAATAAAACTTAAAAATAAACAACCAAATACAAAATGAAATAGGTTATGATTTTTTTTATTGACATGACAGCTTGGCAAAGACACGATTGTATAATGCCGTATTTATGATTAGTTTACCCTACTGAGAAACTTTTAATTATTATATTTTTATTTCAAAAGATAGATTTTTTATATATTTTTTTTAGGAAACGGGACCTTATTCCTTTATGTTAAATAAAAAATTAAACGAAATTAAAAATATTTTTAAAATGTCGTACATAGCCCATTGTTATAAATTTATAATATATATCGAACAAATGTATTTTGTTTACGATAAATAAATGAAAATGACGGGAAATCGGGTGTTACCACTTAAAAATAAAATCAATCAAATCCGTTTCTAAAGTACCGAAATAATGCAATTGGCTCTTTCAAAACCTGACTCCTTCATGCCACTTCTTCCATACATCTTAAATCACAAGAAAACATTTGACCAAAACGAAAGTTTAACAAACTTAGAGTGGCAGTTAATAGCCTTCCGGGAGCGTATAAAAACATGTCTTACTTTGACAAATTAAATTTTTTACAGTCATGCGGATTTGGCCCTGCGCGCGGACATGCGTGCCGCCCAGAACCTATTGCTTCATACCCATTTTTCTTTTCATACATTCCATAAGCACGCGGGACTAAATCCGCATGACTGTAAAAAGGCCCTTAAAGTTTAGTGACAGTTGAGAACCCGCGAGGTTCTCACTGTCACTAAACTTTGTGACAGTAGAGAGAACCCGCTTTATGACTAAATTTAGTGACAGTTGAGAACCCGCGAGGTTCATAACTGACACAAAACTTTATGGCCGCAGAAAATACAAAAGTATAGCCTATATAGAAATAAAGCTAGTGTATACTAGATTGATAAATCAAAAAACTTAGCTTTATTGTTGACACTGTAAAACACAAAGCAATTAGAAACTAACGAGTTCTGAATTAGAAAATGTGAAAAAAAGATATGTAAGTGTATGTATGTACACATTTAAGTGGAAAATTAAAATAGCGCCAGTCAGAATCTAACTAATGGTACTTGCAAGTTAAGCACTGTTTGCCCAATAGTGGGTCATTGCAGTGGGAATTGAAAAGGGAATAAACTGCTCAAGCAGAATACGGAATTATGAAATATTATTTAATATTTTTTCAAAGAACATTTGAAAAATCTGGGAAAGGGCAGAGCCTGCCCAGACAAATTACGATTTTAAAACGCCTTTTTATATCAAGACGTCGAAACATGTACGGAAAACCGAGTCAAATGGTGATATCTTACGTCACCAATTTTTTAATGGTAAATGCCAGGTTTTTTACCAAATATCTACTTACTCCACGGTAAGCGATTAAAATTCGGTACAATGGCTATCAAATAGTAACTCAACGAGACAAAATGCTATTCTGCAGGTTGAAACGCACCTTTTAGCATTGTATCATTAAACTTATGTGTCGGGTTCAATTAATTAATTTCTTTGTTGTTACAACAATCTCAGTCAAGTTACGAAGGTAATACGTGAGATTAAGTTATTATGTGGAATAAAGTTAATTCCCATAGGAAGGTGCTAATAAATCTTATAATTTAGCAAAAAACGCCTAAGATAAGAGTTTGAAAAATCATACACTGTTTTGTCAAGTTTTAACATCAGAAAGTCCGTAAGCATAGGTAAACCTAACTAACAAATGTAAGTGATATTTAAACAAAAGTAAGTTTCTATTTATAAGTGAAATTGTAATTTCTTTGAAGAATTTAGAAGTAAAAAACAAATCGGCATATTATCCCTGTTCATATCTTCAAAATTATTGATGTTCACATGTTAAGTTCTAACACTATTGCCAAACTTGTTTGCTAAAACAATACAATTCAAATTATGGATTACTGTTCTATTAATTGGACGAACTAAAGATTTATCCTTAAAATTAACGTGTCCTAAATTATACACATCGATTTACGGCCCTATTTTCTTTGTGCTTTGAAAAAGCGCTTATTTTTTCTAAACGCCACCGATAGTCACCTCTGTAAAGGAGATGCCTATAGACTGAAGAAACAGCCACAAAAATCCTGCCGGGTTTTATAGATACGTGACACTATTTGTCATGTCGATATCGTTACCTGTTCCGTACTGACGCTATGCGATGGAACGAAAAAGCGAAACGATACGACAAAATGATGTCACGCGTCTATGTTCAACAGCAGCAAACCAGCGGGGAGGCTATTCCACATCAAGGGCGGTTGAATGCACAGACCTATATCGAGATAGACGAAAAGAGCGCTTCAAACTGTATGAGAACCTAGCGTGTCGAATTTTTCCGTACTAAGATGACGTCACGAGCGAGATTTAGTCACGGGAAATCAAGACCGCGCGGAAACGATTCAAAGGCGCTTAGTTAAAGTAAAACAATAATATGTAAATCCGATTAAAATCAAATATCATTTACGGCATAGGTCTCAAGCGGACTGACTTAAGTCGGACGAAACTGTGACCGCAGATCACACTTTATATTAGCCGACCAAAACAATTAGGCGCATGACAGGAATGTGATTACCGCACCCCGTGCCCCGCACTTCGCCCCGCACATCCCGTAGTGACGCGCAATAATTACTTTTTCCGGAGCAGTGTTGTCGTTAGTACAACTTCACTTGATGTATCTTCTCAATTCTTTATTAAAATAAAATACGTATTGGAATCCAAATTAAACATAATAAATAATAAACGAATAGAAGTAGTATTACGTGGTTATAAATAATTCCAATTATTGATGTATCTACTTGTTTAAATATAAAATAAATTTTAGCAATGGTATACTAATTTTAGAAATTCAGAAGCGGCAACACTGCATCGGCGCAGTCAGATACTTGCTCTGAGCGTTGGTATATGTCTGTGCGGGATTTTTGTTATAATTTTGTTGTTTTTCGTTATCTTGTTGGTTTTTGTTATTATTTGTTTATTGTTAACTTTATTGCTACTGTGTTGAGTGCATTTCGCAATCAAAACTAAAAGATTCACGGTGGCAAACACGGCAGCAGTGGCCGGCGGCATCTCGGGTACTAGTGAGGAGAACACAATACTAGTTACGAAGCTAGAACATATCATTGTTAAAGTAGCAATTGTCTTCTTAACATCTTATAATGGGTAAAAAACGAACAATCCGTGGGCCAGAAAGGACCATGATATTGAAAATATTTAATTTTTTTGAGGAAGAAAAGTTAAGAGGAATCACTATTCCAATAACAGCAGTAGAAAAACGAGTGTGTGCTGCTACTGGCGTAAGTCGACGCACACTGACTAGAATTAAACGTGAAGTGGAAAATGAGATAGCCAAACGGAGAAGACTTGAAGTTGAAAATGAACCACAACCGAGTACTTCAAGTGAAACCCCAACAGAGTCAGTAAAACTATCTACTCCAGGTAAGAAACGAATACAAAAGAAAAAGTTGGAGATTGATGACTTCATGATTTGTGCAATCAAAACCAAAATTGAATCCTTTTATACAGTTCACAAAGAAGTGCCAACATTGAAAAAACTATTAGCGGCTGTCAAGAGAGATCTTAATTTTCCTGGTCAACGGGAGACACTACGAAAAATTTTGACTGAACAGTTAGGGTTCCGATTTAAGAGATGTGCCAATAAGCGAGACGTGTTAATCGAAAGACCAGAAATAGCAGCGTGGCGTGCTCGTTATTTACGTCGGTTAAAAGAAAACGACGATCTGGGTGCAAACAAAAAATCAGTTGTTTTCACAGATGAAACCTGGATACACTCACACTATACAGTGAATAAGTGCTGGCAAAGTAAAACTGTCCCAGGCATAAGAAAAAACGCTAGTGCAGGACAGCGCTGGATAGTAGTTCACGCAGGTATGAACTACATTCCTTGTTTTTCTCTTGATTTTAATACGTACTATTTTCTAACTTTTCTTAGAATTGATTATCGCGTATCTCTTTTAGATAGCTTTTGAAAAAATTTTTGAAAAAAACCTGAGATTTAAGCTTATTGACTTTATTAACCGACATAAAAAAAGGTTATTACTTCGATCCGTATGTATGTAATATTTTCAGAAATGCCCGGTTGAATTTTTTCAGGAGGAGAGAATGGGTTTGTCGAAGGTGCAGGTTTATTATATAAATGCAAAAGCTCAACAGGAGATTATCATGATGAGATGGACAACAATAACTACACAAAGTGGTTAGGTGAAAAGTTGATCCCAAATTTGCCACCCAAAAGCATTGTAGTTATGGACAATGCGCCTTATCATAGCAAACAATTAAATAAACCTCCTACAACGAAGTCTCGAAAGGAAGAAATGCAAAACTGGTTGACATCAAAAAATATTGCGTTCGATGCCCGCATGACAAGGCCAGAGTTGTATTACTTAATTATTCGAAACCGGCCAGAAAAAGAATATTTAGTAGATAAACTTTTTAGAGAAAGCGGTCACGAAGTTCTGAGACTGCCGCCATACCAGTGTGATTTAAATCCTATCGAGTACATTTGGAACATCATGAAGCAAAGGATCGCCGACAAAAATGTAGAGCAGTCAGAAAACCATATTGAATCTTTGACCAAGCAAGCCATACAATCGATTACACCAACAGATTGGAAAAAGCAAATTAATCATGTAGACCGGTTACGGCAAGGGTACTGGGAGAAACTAGGACTACAACACGCCAGAGAACTTATAATAAATTTAAATGATGCCGATAGTGATGATGATACATCAGATTGTGAAAGAATGTCAGGGATTGAAGAATTGGAGTCAGATTCAGAATAAGTATTATCTTAGATTCAGAATAATTTAAAAAAACTTGAACTTGAAATATGTTGTCACTTTCTATTGTTTATTAAAATTAATAAGTATAAACATAAATCGTGTTTTAAAAATACCGTCGTTCTAAATAAAAACGTAAAATCAGATTAAATTCTGACCTAATTTTGTTTTCTTACCCCTGAATTCCTTAAATTTTGATCATTATCAGTATAGTGATGACTAAAAATTTATTTATTAAATTATTATATTATTTACTACTCGATACATAAAACTATTATGCAGTTAAATTCAAATAAATAAATTCAGTAAAGATGTATAACTAGTATGTACTAGTACTCATACTATGTATCACTGGTATAATACATATGAAAGTATTCCCATCACTAGTCCTCAAGCCGCCATGTTCAGAATGCGCCTAATTGTTTTGGTCGGCTAGTACACGCAAGGTAGGTAAACCGTCTATCTCCATTTAGGTCTGTGGTTGAATGACCATGGTCGCCATTTTATCCGTTCTGCAACTGTATTCTAACTCATTCAAATCAAATATCTTTATTGTGTATGGAGAGTACAGAAATCAGGTTTTCGACTCGAATCGGATATTCGTAGACTATACCCGTCACTGTTATCCTAATGGCGCAAGAGGGATGCAGTGAGATTTTCCGAGCGTCGGTATCGAATCGAATGGTGTAGAATACGGGTGCAGGTGGTGAAATTGAGAACTATTGAAACCTCATACATATTTGATGACAGCCACCCCGACCAGCATCGCCACCGCCAACCGAACAATTTAACATTCACTTGACGGTGGCGCTGCCAGTGAAAGCAGCCGTCATTAAATGTATGAAATTCGGATAGTTCTCAATGTTGCCACCTGAACTAATAAAACGGCGATCATTTTCAATCAATCGCCATTACTTAGTGCAGTGGCTGGTGGTCTCTGGAAGCCATTGAAGTGGTCCGCGAAGCAATCACAAAAATTTGAAACGTAACGAGTCGACACAAATACAGAAATCGACTGGATGCCAGAACCTACAAGTGTTTGGCTGTGACTAGCACTGAAATATTCGGAAGGTAGTAAGTAAAGGAAAATAACATTTTCGTAATTAAATCACAACACTGTTGAATATGAACAACAGTGCATGTAGTGTAGGTATAACTGTAGTGCAACCATTTTATCAATTTTGCCGAAACAATTAGTGGTCAGTGGCAAAACAGACTGTAAAATGGTCCCCCATTGCCAAAAGGTTAAGAACCACTGGGTTAGTGCAATAGCCGTCTTGACAAAAATCCTTGTATAGAAGGGTCGCTTCGTAAGGCCTGTGAAATCCCCAAGAGGCTTCTGAGCTTCGGGTTTGGAAAAACCATCTACCCATCCACATAATGGAACAACTCATGGAAACCTATAAGTGGTCAAATCCAGAAATGGTCACCAGATCCAGGCCAGATCTAAATCTGGCCCTAACAAAAAGTGGTCGAATACAGAACCGGTCATTTCTATAAGAAGTCATATTAAGAAATGGTCACAGTCCGCCTAAACGTGGCAGATCAAGGAGACCCTTGAAGAGTATCATAAAATAATTTAATAAATCCTAAAGAATACAGAGAAGAAACTTTTTAATGCGATTAAAAAGAGCACCCTCAGAGTTTCTTGCCTATTCTTCTCTGGGGAAGACTGCGCCTTTGCGAATAGGCATAGAGTCAGTAGGGTCAAAAGAACGCATGCGTATGTATGTATTTAAATCCTTTAATGTATGTTTGTATGTATTTCATGTAATCTTGACTTGTTTTAAGTGGCATCCTGAATGTCCTATAAAATAAAGTTTTTTTCTATTTTATTCATATTACTATGGCAGTTGAAACGACAATTGAAGAGTAACTTGAAATAATTTTATAAATCCAGAAGAATACAGAGATGTAACCTTTTATAACCGGAGATTTTGTATCTTTTTAAATTCTTTAATAAAGAAAAAATAAATTTGGTTTGAAATAAATAAAATTAGTTTACGGATTTTTTAATTTTTCTCATCTAACAACTGAATACTGGAGTAGTAGGAAAGGTAATAATTAATGGTATTACTACTGGTTGTAAGATTAGTAACGAAGGTTGGAACTCATGTCGACGCATCATATTGCAAAATCAATTATAATATATTTAAGATCTGCTGGTAATGATAACCCATCGTGAAGAAATATGTTTTTTTTTCATCTTGAAGAATATTATAACATGTGTTATTTTCTCATTAATTTAATAAGGTAGCCTCAAGTTTTTACTTGTAAACAAAAATTATGAATAATTTATTTATTTATTATCTCGAAGAAAGGGCATCTTGCCTGGTAAAATGACAAAATAGAAAAAGATGTGTTACACATCTTGAAATGTAAAGAGGACTCTATAAAATTGTCTCAACGATGGACAAGAAATAATTGGGGAAAGTATTTGTAAATACAACGGAGCTCATAACCTCCTTGTGTTAACACGCCTTGCATTTTGTAAAGTTGTGATATTGGGCACGAATCGTGACCCCAAAAAGAGATTGCGTGACGATTTGGCTGCTTACTATTCCAGATGGCCGAAACTTGCACAAAATCGCAAGAAATGTAAAGATACGGGGGAGGCCTTAGTTACGCCTTTAAGAGAAGGGCCCGTTTTATGTTACCTACTAAGGGTGATGATACTTAGTTACGAATCATACTATAAACAAAGTTCCCTACTGCGTCTGTATGAACGCGATAAACTTAAAAATACTGAACGATTTATCATACAGTTTTTATCAATGGACGCAGTGATTCAAGAGGAAGGTTTATGTGGATAATTTATTCCCGTAATTCTCACGGAAACGAAGTCCCGGGCAAAAAGCTGGTTAATAATAAATCGAAGCTTAAAAATATAAATTTAATACTTAACTGAATAATCTCATGGAGATTGTTCACCAATTCATATTTCATTAACCTTTTCACCGCCAAAGTCTGATATATCAGACGTTTAAGTTTCGTGCCCTCGCCGCCAAAGTCTGATATATCTGACATTTTTTTTTACTTTAATATCGTTCACCAAGCGTTCGCCATACGCCACGACATAATTTTTTTTTTAAATTTTTTATGTGGCGTGTGGTGGGCGTTTTTGACGAAAAATCTTGGCGCTAAAAGGGTTAATATGAGTGCTTTCGCTTAAGGCCCGGATTACAGAAGGAGACTCAAGCCATGATCTATACTTTGTCTTTCGCTATCAAAATGACAAAGACGACTGCTACTTATGGGCTGCGGTCCGAATGACGATAATATCGATATTATCGCACAAACATTGGTTCACCTGTGAGCGCGCTCACAGCGCTGACAGTCACGTCACTCATGACGTCATTACCGACGCCATCTTGCGCTAACGACGACCATGCCTCGACGCGTAATCACTGTGAGCGATCTGTCAAACGCGCGTCAAAATAAACAAATTGGAAGTGTTTTTCTAAGGTTTTCCTTTAAAGTTCTTCTTTCTTTGGTATTGGCGTGGGTGATGACTAATTAAACTCCTTGGGCAGAAAAAATGCATCTTCCGAAGGTAAACAAAGATTTTGAGGTTAGAAATACCCGTATGCGCGCTTACGTTCTGGTCCGATTCGATAACTGTCATTTGTCGATTTTAGCGCTGGCATCCACTCGGACCAGGCTGTAAGCGTTGGCGCGCTGTGATCGCCAAAATCATCATTCGGTCCGTAGCCATGTATAGATCAGAATCTGAATCGCGGACGTAAGTGACTTCAAATTGGTTATCTTGTAAATATTATTTTCCCAAGAAAAACCGGGGAAATATACGAAAAAAAAAACGCGTGAAATTTGTATTATTAATTTCTCAAGAAAATCCGGGTAAAAATTAGAAAATTTAAAAAAAAGCGCGTGAAAGTTTATTTTGCAAAAAAATAATAATTGAGAATTTCCCCAAAAAAACTTAGGGAAAGTAATACTTTCCTAAGGGGAAAGAATCACCCCCTAAAGTTGACTAACTAATTTTAAGTCACAAGAAATTTTATCGAGAATTTTCCGCAATTTTGACACATGTCACAAGATTGGCCTTGCATCAAAGTTTAACCCAGGGTTAGTATTGTCAAAAATAATGAATCTGACATTGTCAATTCTAGGGTAAGCTACTAACCTTGGGTTAAATGATAACCTATATATAATCTAGTGAAGTAGTTTAAACCAAGAGTTGTAGCTTGAGGTTTAATTTTAACTTATTACGAAAATGCGCATAAAACTACAAATTAATCATCCAATTTGTTCAAAAAAGGACACAAGTTACATAAATCCTAAAATCTAAGGTTTTCAATATACCCTAATAGTACCTTTTTCGGTATAGCACAATAAAGTGAAAAAATCGCAAAACAAAATAATTTTGCTTTCTTTTAATTTTGCTTTTTAATTTTAATTCCTCGAATTATCAAGGAAAATAATTACCTAAGTGACTTGAAACCAAATTTTTAAACCTAGATTTAGCTTATTTTGATATTTGACGTTAGATTAAAATCGAGTTTTAAAGTAAATCGATAGCGTGCAATACGTTAAATTGGGTTTATTGTAAAACCGAGTTTTAACTCACTAAATCGAGATTTAAAAAAAAAAGCTGCAACTAGTAAGCCTAATCAAATTGTGCAACTCCAGGTGTCAATCAATTGAATTGAAACAAGTTAGCGAAACTTAAGGATATAAATATGATGACAGGTCTACAAAACGATACTTTTCTCGAAACGAGTACCGTAAGTAGAAGTATTATTAATGTTTCGCAACCAGTTTCGGAAAAGGAATAACTAATTCTTTTTCGAAACCAATTTCGAAACTCGGTTTCAAACGCGGTTGAAGCAAAATAGGTCGAAATTAGGAAAAAAAGCATTCGACGTGTATGGGCTGATAACGAAGAAAAATAACAAGTGAAGGCTCATTGCGTATGCTAGAACAGCGGGCCTGCTATCATAGCACATGCAATGAGACTACTCTCATGAGAGTTGATTGCCGAAGAGAATATAACCTCAAACTTATTAGGAGAAATTTGCATTTCTTCTGCATTCGATTAACAGATGAACTAAGATTGCAAAAAGAACGCATGTCCAAATTCCAAAGCAAAAGAAAAGCTTTCTATTGTTAATAAAAATAGGGTCCATAATCTTTCTTGCCTATTCTTCTCTGGGGAAGACTGCAATTTTGCGAATAGGTGTAGAGTCAAAAGAACAAATATACAGTGTGGAATTTTGTAATGCGACCTGAAGGGAAAGTACTCTTAATACTGTAGATAGAAAATTGTACTCAAAGAAAACATTTCTTTATTTTTGAATAGAAATAAAACTGCATTCAAAGATTTTCGAAAATTCGCTTGCCACCCGGGAATCGAACCGACTAAAATCTGTAAAATCCCTATACTTTTATTGCATTAATCGTTAGGATCAATCAATTAAAAGCATAAAATCTCTCTAACAAACTTGGTCGCGTGCTTGTTTACGTCGCGAGCGATACATATCTCGTACACCATGTGTTCAAAAAGCACAAGAAGGTTTAAATGAAAGGAAAATCATGAAATCCGGACTTATAAATTCAATGGGTCAAGTTAAAGCACTTTACTCAAAGATTCATCTGTTTACTTATATGATAATAATTTTAAGATTTCATAGTTTTCCTTTCATTTATTTACCAAGTTTGTTAGAGATTTTTTCCTTATAATTGACACTAACTATCGATGTAATAAAAGTACAGCGTGTAATTCTTATAGATTTTAGTCGGTTCGATTCCCGAGTGTGGCAAGCGAATTTCCGAAAATCCTTGATTGCAGGTTTCTTTCTTTTCAAAAATAAAGGAATGTTTTCTTTGAGTACAATTTTCTATCTACAGTATTAAGAGAACTTTCCCTTCAGGTGGTATTACAACATTCCACACTGTAGTATATGTGCTTCACTGCTTTGACTATAAGTGTCATTCTGAATTCTCTATGAAATATTACATTGTTACTTAAGGGGTGAAAGTAACGCTCGGTCGCCAATTTAGTCCCCGTCTCGGGACTTAAATAAGTCTTTCATCCGAGGTAAACACTTTGTTTTTCATTACGAATACAAGAAAAGTAATAATAAAAATAAGCTGAACTTTCTGCTATGCGGAAGTATAAACAAAACTGAAACTCGAAAAAACAAATGAAGATAAGATTGTCACTTTCCCGCCTATTTTTTTTTTTCTGTGGCCGGCCGCCTATGCAACCTTATTTTTTCATTTTCTATTCTATTCTATTCTTGTGCATATATGGCTCTGTCCTTTTAAAGTAAGACAATTTTGCCAATATCGAGGTTGGAAACTACAAGTGAACGCGGAAGAAAATTAAACAAATCATTGAAAAAATTGTAAATATTTTGCCCAAATCTATGCTATTTTAATGAAATCTGCCCTCATTGCGTATGTTAGGCCAGCTGATCGCTCAAGTTGTATAGAAGCTAAATTTTTTTCACATTTCGACCTAAGTTCCTTGGGGAAACTTGATCAGTTTCATATACTTATTCACATCCTTAATTTTCGCTAACTAACAAAATTTAAGGCCCGTATTACAGGAGATTCAAGTCTTGATTTACACTTGAGAATTGATTATCCCTTTCTCTCACTATCAAAATGACAAATACGACTGCTACTCAAGTATAAAGGGCTTTAGGTATCTCTCTTTCAAGCTCTCGGGTGGTTAATCAGTCCATGAAACTGAACAACTTTCCCAAAGAACATAGGTCAAAATACGAAAAAAAAAATTTCAGTTCCCATACATACTTCATCATCAGCATATAGCGCATTTTGTATGGGAGATCAAAATTTTTTTTTTCGTATTGTGACCTATGTTCCTTGGGGAAGTTGTTCAGTTTCATGGACTGATTAACCACCCGAGAAATTGAAAGAGAGATACCTAAAGCCCTGTGTATCAGTCTGAGGTCTGTATTACAGAACGCGATACGTAAGTAGCAATCGTCTGTCATTTGGATAGTGACAAAAAGAGACAATCAATACATAAGTATAGATCGAGACTTAAGTCTCCTTCTGTAATACGGTCCTGAATCTAACTACATTACAGATTTAAAAAATGCTGCAAGACAATAACGTTTTTTTTAGTAGTAAAGCTTATCAAGTTTAACCTTAAAGCTTAGTTATAAAAAAAAGTTATCAGTAATAGATATTAAAATGAGTAAACATAAAAAAAAACATTGTTGTAGTGCCCCGACGGGGTTCGTGTATGTGCTTCATTAATTATTGTAAGATCTTTAAAAAAAACTCACGTAGCAATTTTTGAATTTAGTTTTAGCGCATTTAAAAAAAAACCTCTGTCTACCCTTTCATGGCTGCGATGAGTTCAGGCGCGTGTACTAAATAGAGGCCTGGTCCTGTGTTCTCAACGCGAGTTACTTTGAGCGTGCCCTGCCCTTCGTCGTTCAGTTGGAGATACTCTTTAGCGCGGGTAAGTTGTTCAGGTGTCGGGTCTTCGGGGAAATCTGTAATTGAAAAATTACAATTAATTTTTGGATTTAGGTTGGAATTCTTTAAATGATAATAAATCTAGCTCATTGACCGCCAGTGTTGTATGCTAGCTCACTGACCCCCTGTGTTGTATGCTAGCTCACTGACCCCCTGTGTTGTATGCTAGCTCACTGACCCTCTGTGTTGTATGCTAGCTCACTGACCCTCTGTGTTGTATGCTAGCTCACTGACCCCATGTTGTATGCTAGCTCACTGACCCTCTGTGTTGTATGCTAGCTCACTGACCCTCTGTGTTGTATGCTAGCTCACTGACCCCCTGTGTTGTATGCTAGCTCACTGACCCTCTGTGTTGTATGCTAGCTCACTGACCCTCTGTGTTGTATGCTAGCTCACTGACCCCCAGTGTTGTATGCTAGCTCACTGACCCTCTGTGTTGTATGCTAGCTCACTGACCCCCTGTGTTGTATGCTAGCTCACTGACCCCCAGTGTTGTATGCTATCTCCCTGACCCCGTGTTGTATGCTAGCTCACTGACCCCCTGTGTTGTATGCTAGCTCACTGACCCTCTGTGTTGTATGCTAGCTCACTGACCCCCAGTGTTGTATGCTAGCTCACTGACCCTCTGTGTTGTATGCTAGCTCACTGACCCCCTGTGTTGTATGCTAGCTCACTGACCCCCAGTGTTGTATGCTATCTCCCTGACCCCGTGTTGTATGCTAGCTCACTGACCCCATGTTGTATGCTAGCTCACTGACCCTCTGTGTTGTATGCTAGCTCACTGACCCCCTGTGTTGTATGCTAACTCACTGACCCCCTGTGTTGTATGCTAGCTCACTGACCCTCTGTGTTGTATGCTAGCTCACTGACCCCCTGTGTTGTATGCTAGCTCACTGACCCCCTGTGTTGTATGCTAGCTCACTGACCCTCTGTGTTGTATGCTAGCTCACTGACCCTCTGTGTTGTATGCTAGCTCACTGACCCCCTGTGTTGTATGCTAGCTCACTGACCCCCTGTGTTGTATGCTAGCTCACTGACCCTCTGTGTTGTATGCTAGCTCACTGACCCCCTGTGTTGTATGCTAGCTCACTGACCCTCTGTGTTGTATGCTAGCTCACTGATAATGTGTTATATGCTAGCTCACTGACCCCCAGTGTTGTATGCTATCTCCCTGACCCCGTGTTGTATGCTAGCTCACTGACCCCATGTTGTATGCTAGCTCACTGACCCTCTGTGTTGTATGCTAGCTCACTGACCCTCTGTGTTGTATGCTAGCTCACTGACCCCCTGTGTTGTATGCTAGCTCACTGACCCTCTGTGTTGTATGCTAGCTCACTGACCCTCTGTGTTGTATGCTAGCTCACTGACCCTCTGTGTTGTATGCTAGCTCACTGACCCCCTGTGTTGTATGCTAGCTCACTGACCCCCTGTGTTGTATGCTAGCTCACTCCTCTGTGTTGTATGCTAGCTCACTGACCCTCTGTGTTGTATGCTAGCTCACTGACCCTCTGTGTTGTATGCTAGCTCACTGACCCTCTGTGTTGTATGCTAGCTCACTGACCCCCTGTGTTGTATGCTAGCTCACTGACCCCCTGTGTTGTATGCTAGCTCACTGACCCTCTGTGTTGTATGCTAGCTCACTGACCCCATGTTGTATGCTAGCTCACTGACCCTCTGTGTTGTATGCTAGCTCACTGACCCCCTGTGTTGTATGCTAGCTCACTGACCCTCTGTGTTGTATGCTAGCTCACTGATAATGTGTTATATGCTAGCTCACTGACCCCCAGTGTTGTATGCTATCTCCCTGACCCCGTGTTGTATGCTAGCTCACTGACCCCATGTTGTATGCTAGCTCACTGACCCTCTGTGTTGTATGCTAGCTCACTGACCCTCTGTGTTGTATGCTAGCTCACTGACCCCCTGTGTTGTATGCTAGCTCACTGACCCTCTGTGTTGTATGCTAGCTCACTGACCCCCTGTGTTGTATGCTAGCTCACTGACCCTCTGTGTTGTATGCTAGCTCACTGACCCTCTGTGTTGTATGCTAGCTCACTGACCCCCTGTGTTGTATGCTAGCTCACTGACCCCCTGTGTTGTATGCTAGCTCACTGACCCTCTGTGTTGTATGCTAGCTCACTGATAATGTGTTATATGCTAGCTCACTGACCCCCTGTGTTGTGTGCTAGCTCATTGACCCCCTGTGTTGTGTGCTAGCTCACTGACCCCCAGTGTTGTATGCTATCTCCCTGACCCCGTGTTGTATGCTATCTCCCTGACCCCGTGTTGTATGCTAGCTCACTGACCCCATGTTGTATGCTAGCTCACTGACCTCTGTGTTGTATGCTATCTCACTGACCCCCTGTGTTGTATGCCGACTCACCTTTGATCTCGAGTGTGTTGGCGAGCGCAGGTATACCCGTGACGAACTCGGGTAACATCTTGCGGAGTAGGCTACAGGGCACGCGCGTCATGTTGCCGTAGTCGATGTAGCACACTTCGGCCTCCTGTCCGCCCGGGCCGTCCACTTGCTCGGCTAGTACCGCGCGGTACCATTGTGGGACTGGAGAATTAAATTGAATCCTATATTAGGTCACTTAAAGTTTCGTGGACACTCTCTGCGGGGTAACAAAATGTTTGAAAAGTGACACAACGTCATATGACGTCATATGACGTTGTGTGCCAGCACGCAAAATTGAAATTTAAATATTATTCCAACAATTGTAATAGCATCTATTAATATTATCGGTTTGATAAGTTTAACTTTTTGTTTTTTAATAAGCTGTTTTTACGAAAAGAGCACTGTGGAAGTTAAAATTGTATGGGATTTTCTACTGTCACTTTAAGAACTCGCCACATGGTTCTTGTGTCTACGAAGGTGTTAAGTAAATAGGCGAAAAAAAAAGGAAAAAAAGGTGTAACGGCAACACACGAGCGAAGGGAGTACTTTTCAGTTTCATACGAAGGCCCTGTTATAAAACTCATGCGATCAATTGATTTCTTTAGTAGAAACTCCTTTAAGATTTTTCCGAAATCAAAGCTTTAAAATGGTATATACAGGGCTTTAGGTATCTGTCTTTCAACCACTGGGGTGGTTAATCAGTCCATGGAACTGAACAACTTCTCCAAGGAACATAGGTCAAAATCCGAAAAAAAAATTTGATCTCCCATACAAAATGCGCTATATATGCTGATGAAGTTTGTATGGAAACTCAAAATTTTTTTTTCGTATTTTGACCCATGTTCCTTGGGAAAGTTGTTCAGTTTTATGGACTGATTAACCACCCGAGAGGTTAAAAGAGAGATACCTAAAGCCCTGTATATTGACTCTGCCGGAAGTGGCCTTCCGCTTCTGTCTATCTCCTTTATAAAATAATAACAGGTAATAATTATGAAAAAAATAAAATAATGTCTATGGCCAGAACTTGCACTAGATCACAAGAAATGAAAGAAGAGGAGGCCTTTGTCCAGCAGTGGAATCCTACAGGCTTAGAAAACTTTATACATGGTCATGATTCACTGACTCGTCAACGCCCAGCCTAAACCCTCAAACCTAGAAAACTGAAATTTGACAAAAAGGTGTTTTTTATGACATAGGCAAGCACTAAAAAAAGGATTTTTCGAAATTTCATCTCTAAGGGGGTGAAATGGAGGTTCGAAGTTTACAAGGAGGTTGTTTTCGTCCATACATGGAGAAAACAATTGTTTTGGACATTTTGACTCAAAACTTCGTCAAGATATACCTTAAAGTAAATAAACTAAACTACACTAGTATACATTCCCAGTGGGTCATAGTCCAGATTCTCCAACATTTTAAATCAAAAATACAGTGTTTATTTTTTTTTATTGTGATCTGTTATGTATGCTTATTGAAAATAAAATAAATAAAAAACAAACGGACACAGGACAGATTTTTCGAAAATCATCTCCTAAGAGGTGAAGAATGAAATGGGTGACTAAAAGAGATCTTTGCACGAACGAAGCCTAAAGACTAGTAAATAAATAAGATAAGTGGTACTTACAGGGAGGTAACTGAGCAATGCAAAGTTCTTCAGCTTTGGGCAGGTAGGGCTCCCTTCCGAGTTCACTCTCGCAGTATTCACCCATCTGGAAGTACAATTATACATCACATCACATTTTGATGAATGAGGCAGTAGCTGTTATTCATACATCAAACATTCAATGCTAAATTTCCAGTCTTCGTAGCCTATTCTTCTCCTGAGGAATACTGCACCTTTGCGAATAGGCGTAAAGTTAAAAATGCTAATAATTCACTATTTTTACTATTTTAAGTAACATTCTAATTGTTCTATGAAATAAGGCAACAATTTTTGACTCTCTTCAAACCGCTCTGAAGTACTTCAGTCAGTTGTACACACGGCAGCACATCAGGTTGTACAGGGACGCAAGCACATCATGCTATCCAAACTGTCAAATTTCTTCAATCGATTTTCTATTTTTATTTCCAAGCAACAGAATTTACTATCCATTGAGGAAATTTGACAATTTGTGGTAACCTGATGTGCCGTTGACCGTACATCTCGCTCGTAATAGCGCCGGGTTTCATGGTGCAAGTGGGTAACCTGATGTGCGGCCCACTGTACATTATACATTACCTGCTCAGCGAGTGTGGTGAGAACAGTCTCCAACAGAGGCTCGTTGAGCTTGCAGCCGGAGAGCGAGCCAGCCGACAGTGCACTGGAATCCAGGATCTGAAGGGTCGTAGGGCCAGATGGTAGCGGGATGTATTCTAACTGACTATACATTATGCACTGCGATTCTGTAAGATAATTCAACATCTTTCATCATCTTTAAGAAAGAACTGGAGAAACATAATAAGATCAGACCAACATAAATGAGGATATCAGGATAGAGGCTTACATCAGGAGGTTTACCGATCGCTAAGCGCAATCCAATTTAGGACCTAAACTAGACCCTACAACTACAACACATAGCGATCTAAAGGTTGTTTGTTGTTCTTATGTTCCTCTCTTGTGTATTATTATAATTGGATTGTAAAACGCAACGTTTTTCTGCTTTTTTTTAACCCCCGGCGCAAAAAGAGAAGTGTTATAAGTTTGGTCTGTGTATTTGTGTCTGTGGAACGATTTTGCCGCGATTTTTGTTACATATCTTACAAAATGAAAAAAAAAAAATAGAAATTAAGTTCAAAAGTTATTTTTAAGAATAAAAAAATCCAACTCACCGACTACATCGACACCTTGTTCTTGCATCCGCACCCATTCCGGAGTGCACATATGTTCGATCTTCTTGTTGACCACCTCTTTGGTGTCAGAAACTGTTAGCACCACCTCGCATCCGCTTGGGGCTTGCTTCTCTCCAGATGGGATTGTCTGTGAAACATAACGGTCTTTACCTATGAAATTCCCAATTCTTTCTTATCCTTTATTTTGTTCATAATTTATTTATTTGAACAGCTGTTACAAAACTGTTTTATTTATTTATTTAAAGGCTTGACTATAAAACGAAGATTTTGAGTAAAATAATACATATTTAGTTTAGTTTTATTTACTAAAAGCGAAGCTCAAATATAGCTAGTTTTATCTGTTACCAGTTTCATTGCTTATTTTTGCTGTGCCTTTGTTACAATTACAACTTTCAATAAACTAAGTGTGACGAAAATTAACTTAATGTGGTCTAAACCTTCTCACAAAATTTTGTTAAATTTGAATCTCGCATTTCTGAGAAAAATAAGTTTTCTAAAAATATTGTATGAAAAACGGCAATTTCATAGGTAACTTATTAATAGGTCTTGCTTGCTTATTTTTGCTGTACCGTTGTTACAGTTACAACTTTCAATAAAGTAAGTATGATGAAAATTAACTTAAATGCTGTCCAAACCTTCCCACAAAATTTAGCTAAATTTGGATTTCGCATTCCCGAGAAATATCCAAAAACAATAGTATGGAAAATTCAGTTTTCCAAAAATATTGTATGAAAAACGGCAATTTCATAGTAGCTCAGTCTGTAGGTAGTTTTGCATTGCAAAAGGTGGCGTAGAAAATGTTTTGACACAATATTGTTTAGGTATGGCAGGTTAATAAAAATCCAAGTTCTCGACCTTGAAGGACCCAGGCGTTAGCCGCCATCTTGAATTAAAGGTGCCAAAATTAGGTATATTTTAAATAACATTTTATATATTAGATTTTTGTAAATATTATTATTTCCGTCGCTTGTAACTTTTTACGTATAAGACTTACAGAATAATCATGTATGCAAAAAATGTAGGCAATTTTGTCTTCTTTGAACCCTTTATAGACACTTTTGTGATTTAGTAAACAATTGAGAAGTTATTTAAAATATACCTAATTTTGGCACCTTTAATTCAAGATGGCGGCTAACGCCTGGGTCCTTCAAGGTCGAGAACTTGGATTTTTATTAACCTGCCAAACCTAAACAATATTGTGTCAAAACATTTTTTACGCCACCTTTTGCAATGCAAAGGCCTTTGCATTTCCCCACAGACTGAGCTATAGGCAAAGACCTATTATTTATTTCTGGAACTGGCAGAATATCAGTGATACAGCCTCGCCCCTGTAGCGCTGATAGATAGGTGACAGGAAAGAGAATGCAAAGCATGCTCAATGGGCTATTTGACAGATTTCTAATTTCTATCTTGAATTACTTGGTCGCGGTTAAAAAGTTCACCCAAGTATTTTTTCAAAAAAATGCGTATTTCTTAAGAAAATTGCAAATAAAAATTCAAAAACCAAATAAGCCGCCGAAATGCTTTAATCCTTGTAATATTATAAATGAGAAAGTAACTCTGTCTGTCTGTCTGTCCGTCTTTCACTACTAAACTACTGAACCAATTTTGATGAAATTTGGTACAGAGATAGATTAGAGCCTGGGAAAGGACACAGGCTACATTTTATCCCCCAGTTTGGAGCGATATAATCTGTAGTCCACGCGGGCGGAGCTAGTTAGCAATATGGTATCGCACTTTGTGAGTGACGTCACAAGCTCGTAAACATTTTCAAGAATACAAAGAAACTTTAACCACCGACAACTTTCTTAACGAGCGGATGACGTCATCATAACATTAGCCAATCCGGGTCGTTGTGGCGCGAGAAACAAAAAGCCAAACTTATTTAAGTATTTTTTGGATAATTAATTATTATTATTTGTATTAAAATTTATGTGAATCACATGAACCCTCATTCTATGCATTTAAAGCAAATAATCGCAAAAAATTTCATACTGTCAAATAGCCTTTTGTATATGTTACCGTAAAGTCGTCAAACCCTTAATATTTCTATTGGAACTCAACATCATCCTTACCACGGAATAAATAATAGTACTAACGTACAGAAGTCTCACTCCCTAACAAAAGTCAACTTTAGGTATAAAAATTTGCCTACTATTGCGAGCGGCACAAGCTTGCAAGAGAAATTGAAACTTATAATCAGCCGCTAGCGTTCATATTCTATTGCGCACCGCCGACTCGATGCCGCGTTCGCGACGAAAGCTCAGGGTCAACACTCGCCGCCGATTTAGAGGTAAAATTATTATTGAAATTAATTAAGAAAGATAACACTGCTTATAAAATCAAGAGTAACTTTAGTTAGGAATGTAGTAAGTAAAAACACAAGTTAACATAACCAACTATGTTATTTGATACCTAGCCTACATACCTACCTACTAACTACAGACACCTACAGACTATTGTGATGGCAAAACTTGTTTCTGTCTGGTTTTAATATTGTTAATAAGTAGATACACATATTATTTTGTTCAACACGCGACCACCGCGGGTCACGCGCGCGCGGCGAGCAGCAGCCCGCGCTCGCTGGCATACTCAGTATGCCCGCCGCAAGAACATGCCTAAACAGCGGAGTGACACCCCCCTGTCCTTACTATCCTTTTCTTATATCTTGAATGTGTAATGTCATATTATATTACAACCCTGGACTGGGACTGAAAGAAAAACTTAGAATGTGTCAGCTGCCTACTCTTCCCAGGCATACTGTAAAAATCAGTAAGTGGGACGCGATGGTCTTGCTGTATCATGGGCCAAAGGCTGACCATCTCTCACCATTACACAACATGTTCCATCTAATAACCCTCACCAATTGTGTCCCGATACTTCATGTCCTTCAACTTGTCGATGTACTGTACGGCCTGTGTCGTGGTGGGATGTTTGTTCGTCATTAGCAGAGCCACGCGTGACGTCATCACGGGTATCTGGTCTGGGTGTAGGCTCATTAGCACATGCTTATACTCACCAATATCAATGGAACTTCATCGTCCTTCAACTTGTCGATGTACTGTACGGCCTGTGTCGTGGTGGGATGTTTGTTCGTCATTAGCAGAGCCACGCGTGACGTCATCACGGGTATCTCGTTTGGGTGAAGCCGGTCCGGGCAGGGGAGGAGGTTCTCTTGGGAGTTTACCTGGGTGTTGCCTGGTGGATTTAAAGGTAAAATAAATAAATAAATCTATATCTACAGGGCTTTAGGTATCTCTCTTTCAACCTCTCGGGTGGTTAGTCAGTCCATGAAACTGAACAACTTTCCCAAGGAACATAGGTCAAAATACGAAAAAAAAAATTTGAGTTCCCATACAAACTTCATATAGAGCATTTTGTATGGGAGATCAAAATTCATGGTTCTTATCTTCAAGGGTATGGTTCTTATTTATTATTATTTTTATTTGTTAAGTGTTTCGTGAGGGTTTTGCTGTGTTGTAGACGAAAAGCTGACAAATTTTCGCCCACAATACAGGAGAGCCCACTTACTGACTTTTACAGCCTGGGAAGAGTGGGAAGCTGGCACATTCCAAGATTTCTTTTACTCCCAGTCCAGCGTGGAAGTATTACATATAAACTTTTGAAGTTATACTTCTTTAGGCGCGTTATGAAAAAATGATGAGAGTGAAATTTTAAGATGCGCGCGCATCTGTGACACAAAATTAACAGTATGAAGCTGTCTGCTTAACCGCTCAAAGAAGTATAACTTCTCACGCGCGTACATAAGTACACGCACCCATTTTTTTAACTTAACTTTTAATATAAATAATTATAACATAATTTATTTTATCTGTTTTTTTTTTACTTCCCCTAAAATTTTAATTTTATGATCTCGCACGCCTCTTTGTGATACTTGTCGAAGCGCTCGTAGGCCAGTGGCGCTCGCTGATAACAACCGATCACTGAGGTTAAGCAACGCACACAGAGGCAGGGAACCTAACGGGTGACCAAAGTGACGATTTATCACGAGCGTTTTCGTACTTCGGAGGGCACGTTAAGCTGTCGGTCCCGGCTGTTGTCGATTGACTACAGTCGGTAAAACCAAGTCAGAGGCAATTGTGCGGTTTGAAAACTCTGACACCAGGGTTAGCCAAGTTCGCCACCCACTTGACTATACCTACACGATAAGAAGAAGAAGACTCACCGAACTCCAAATACTCTATAAAGTACTTGTTTTGCTTGACATTGGTTCTCTTAACGAGCGCGCGGTAGTGGTTGCCGTCGGTGTATCGGCTCATCACGTACTGGCCCATCGTCGGCGGCTCTTTTAGCGGGGGCGCTGAAATACATAATAACTGTGAGATATGTTTAAAGGGGCGGTAAAAAAATAAATGCTTAACACGTTTGGACGTGTTAAAACTAATAATGACAGCCAAAAAATGGTTTTTGAAGCTTATGAACAATTTGGCAAGCCAAACCGCCAGGTTCAAGTGGAACTGGGATCGTCTGTTTAGGCGCAGAATGACCAACGTAAAAAAGGCATGAAGTGCAAAACGTCTATAACGGAAAATACTAAAAGCGCAAAACTATAAATGACAAAAAAAAATTACTCTGCAAAACTTTTAGGGTTTCGTGGTCACCCAGTAACAATTACAGCTTAGTTGTATGAAGGTACAGCGAAGTTATAACGTGGCACATGTATGCAGACAGCGAAACTATAACGGTATCTTGGTGACTGCTGTACCTTTAAAATGATACGCCCACGCGGATTAATGAATTTTTATCGTTTATGCCTTTGAAGTTTTACGCTTCGGACGTTTCGCTCTTATGTAATTTTGCTATTTGTCATTTTGCCTTTTGGCATTTTCATAAGATAACAAAATCATAAGATATTTTATTTATTAGATATTTTTTCAATATCATAAGATATTTTATTTTAAACATTGTTTTTTTTTTTTTGGTTTTTATATGTCTTGTGATTCTGACTTTTTTTGGCATTCTCTGACGTGGTTGGTTTTCTGAATAAACAATTAAATCGCTTAAAATTTAAGATGACAATACTTACCTAATCCTATATGAACAGGAATAAAGAAAATAAAATGAAAACAGTTGCATTGCAAAATATGTTTTTAGTAACATTAAGTAGGAATTATGGACATGTCATCGCAACATTGTGAAACCCGTAAAATTATAATCTCTCGGTTCTTTGTGGACTTGCACAACTTTTTTACAATATTAATAAAACATCCTAATTTCATTCAAGCGGCCCAAAAGTTACCTGGAATTGTAATTTTACTGGGCAAATTGTAATGTCACAATTTCACTAAAGAAATTGTAATATTACGGTCTTTACAATTTTCGGGTGACATAAGCTAACAGTTCATATAGGTCCCCACCGAGGGGCACGAAACACGAAGGGGATTTAGTCCACCACGCTAGTATCAACCCGCATTGAGCTAGCGTAGTGGACTTAAAAACATATGTAGTTTGTGTATGTTATGTATACAATAGATGAAGTATTAATGTGTATACGTACTATTCCGTCCATAAAGCACAGAGTCCTGTAATATCGTCTCGAACTTGTCCGAGGCGGCGGCTGGTCTCACAAACGCTGAGGTGATGTCAGTGAGATGCGCTAGCACTACCACCGAGCCACTAGACACGGGAGGACGGGGCACCTCTGGGATCACTACTACTGGACCTGAAGCGGTTAATTTTTTTTGTTAATACACACATCAACAAAGTCTAAGCAACACGCACGATTTTTCATACAACAGAGGCCTCTTTGACAAGCTGTGAAAAGTATTTAAGACACGTATTTTTAATAAAATCTTTAGTGTGAGCAAGTTTTATAACCGAATTTAAAATTCCTATGAATGAACTTTATCTAGCTTGAAGTTTGTGAAAAAGAGACGAAAATGAAAACTTAATTTCACCATTTCCATACTAAAAGCAAAGAAAAACTGCGTTTTCATTTTAATTTTTCCCTCTTTTCCACAAATTTCAAGCTAAATAAAGTTCATTTATAGCGATTGAAAATTCAGGTATAGAACTTGGTCACACTAAAGGTTTTATTAAAAATACGTGTCTTAAATACTTTTCACAGCTTCTCAAAGAGGCCTCTGTTGTATGAAAAATCGTGCGTGTTGCTTAGACTTTGTTGAGTACCTAGTGTATAAAACTTCAAACTTTCGCGATTTAAACACAATTAAATACTAAAACGCGTGTAAATTCGCGTATACAACCTGTTCCTTTTGATATCCCATAACTCTAAGATCATATTCTATGAATAAAAATGATTTAAAAAGTCCAAGGAACATATGTTCTTAAATGGGTATTTCCGGAGAAATCATCAATCAAAATTAAAATATTTCAAAATCTTTCTCCCATAAAATGAGTCCTAAGTTGGTACACTTTCATTGATTAGTTTCAGTCATTCGTAATTTAGAGTACGATATTAGTGCGACTTCGTCATTTCACATTTTTACCGATAAATTTAGTAAGAAAAATAAAAATTTGAAATTAATAATAATTGAAAAAAAACTGTGTATGCTATATTTGACTCGTATACGTGGTCTCATTGATACCCTGGAGTTACGGGATATCAACAGGAACAGGTTGTATATTATTATTTTACCTGTTCCCGACGTACCCGTGTTCACAGCGCGTGTAACCGCGTCGAAACGTCGGGAACATAGGTAAAATCATGATTTGGATACAATACATAATACTTGGTGTGCAACATTATAAAACAAGGTACCTACAGAGTAGAAAAATATATTATAGACAGTAATAAGGTCCATAATATAATTTAGTATTTAATTTGTTATTTTATTTTATTTATTTAATAGATCACCAACAAGTTACACACCAACTCTTAATTAAAATGGCACAAATTTATAAAAAAAGGCTAAATGGTAACCCAATTATAACTAAATTTAAAAAATTGTTTTAAAACTAAAACTTTGACAATGTTTAAAAATGGCTGTATGGTCATAAATTCCTTTGCTTTTCCCGAAAGGGATAAATTAAACAACAACAAAACATTGTCAGTGGGTACTGTCAAAGTGGTGTTTGCCCTTCTGGCGTTTTGCTCTTAGCTTTATTTTTAGTGTAAATAGTAGAAAGTAATATGAGAAACGTATCATCAGCTTTAAGCCCTCCATCTTCATACTCGTTGGTTTCGCATACCATCTTAAAGGGAATAGGAAATGGCTGAAAATCAGCGCAGTGACATGCTGATTTTCAGTGGCCTCTCATTGCACAAGCTGAGCCATTTTCCTTTTATCACGCTTTTTTTTTTAAAATTAGTTATTAAGTAGTTTTCACTTGTAATTGTTTTGTGTCAATAAATAACTTTTTACTTTATTTTACTGTAAGTGCGTATTAAATTCGAGGGTTGCCCTTGGTCTGATTAAATAGGGAATATGCATGTAATTCAAATATGGGTCAATTAAAAAAATATAATCTTTAGCACTTCACGATTATGTGTATTTGAACATTTTTGATTATAATCTATTTTTGAGTCTGAAATTAATATTTCAAAAGTGCATGAAAACTGCAGAAAATTCAAATATCCGAAACGCGTTGCAGCTGTTAGAAATGACGTCACGAGTACATGACAACAAAGTCACTCAAATGAATTAATACTCGTATATCAGTTTTCTAGACCCTATAGATCAGGGGTTCCCAACCTTTTTTTGTCTACTGCCCACTTTAAGAATAAATTATTTTTTAACGCCCCCCTTTTTAAACATACTTAAAAACCGCTAAGTACTTATAACTGATTATTGAAACGCAACTTTATAGTATTCGGACAGAGTATCTTTTATTGAAAATAAAACAAACATAATCAATTCTTATATAAAAACTAATGTGAAGGTTGAATCTGATGCTGTTCAATAAGTTTGTTGATATCAGGTTCCAATTTACTCAAAAACAGCCGCAAGTCGCCACGTTCGGTAACACGCAAACGATTTCTCTTTTTAGTAAGCAGCGTTGCCACAGCACTAAATCCACGTTCACACAAATATGACGATGGGAATGCTATCAAGAATCGTTGAACAATTGACCACAATCCAGGGTACAATTGCAGGATCGGTTTTTGTAGCCAAAATTCTTGATATCCATTTTTGAACTTGATTTTTATTTCTTCGTTTGTTGTCAATTCTATAAGTTCTTCTTCCAGCTGAGGTGACATTGCTATGTTGACATTTGAAAATGGATCCAACACCCAGTCTGGTATTTCCAAGTTTAAAATGTCCTGGTATCGTTCGGTGAAGTCAATGTGGAGGTTTTCCAAATGTTGGCAGTAGGCAAACAAGTCGTCGTTACTGCAGGATACTGATAAATTCGGAAAATTGTGAAACTCACGTCTGCCCATATTTTTTTTGTGCAGAAGCAGTTTGGCTGGAGGTTCACGTCGTTGAACAATTTATACAGGTCTGTCATGTAAGCTATATCATTCTTTGATGTTATGAGCTTGTTGCGCAGTTCTGTATCTTTAGTTTCCAAGAACTCTATCACAGAGTCAAACAGGTTATAAAATCGAATCAGACAATTGCCTCTTGACAGCCAACGAACTTCAGTATGAAGCAACAAACGGTTGAAATCTTCGTCATTAGTAACACAAAGCTGATGAAATAATCTATCATTCAAAGAGCTGCTACGGATTTTATTGAATGCTTTGATGACATATTGCAGTGATTGAAATAGTCGTTCACTTAAGTTTCTAGCAACCAAATGTTGTCTATGAATAACGCAATGTATAGCAAGGACATCTGGAATTTTATTTTTTAGGTACGCTATGAAGCCTTTATGGCGCCCTGTCATAGCCGGAGCGCCATCCGTAGCAACTTGTATAATGTTTTTCAAAGGAATCTCTTTCTCTTCACAAAACTTTTCCAATGTATTGAATATGGTTTCGCCTTTTGTATCTGTCTCCAAATTTCTGGCAAACAATAGTTCTTCACGTATTTTCTCATCTTTAATAAACCTCACGTAAGATAGCAACAACGCTTCATTAGTTGGTAAAGTGGACTCATCGAGCTGAATTGAGAATTGACTAGTCCTCAGATGATTGCACAATGATTCTTCAATGTTTTCAGCCATTTCATCAATTCGTCTTTGCACAGAATTATTACTCAAAGGAATTTTTTGGATAATATCTGCGGCCGGTTTATGAAGCACAGTAGTTATTACTTCCTTTATTGCTGGCAAAATTAACTCTTCTCCGATGTTGTGTGGTTTGCCTTTTTGAGCAATTAACAAAGGGATATTGTACGAAGCTCGAAGTCCGTCGTCATCTTGCTTAGCAGCCGCCGAAAATAGTTTTGATACACTTGGCTGAGTATTATGCTTCTTCTCTAGGTCTTGAAAATATGCTACATTCTTGTCTTTCTTATCTGGATGCATTTTATTCAAATGACCTTGCAGTCTTGAAGGCTTCATTGCTTCGTTCGAAAATGTTTTTAGACATAGAAGACACAAAGGCGACGACGGGTTTGTGGGATTTTCAATAAATCCGAATTTAATATATTCCGCAGAGTATTGCCGTCTCTTCTTTTTTACTTCCGACATTGTTTTGTTTTGAGAAATACGTAAGTGGTATAATGAAGTACTGCTTATCTATTATGCGCGAAACCGCAAATGAAAATAAAATAAATTTACGTCGTTTATATAGGATTGCATAAGCAGCACGCACCAACAGGAATAAGACAAACGTGCATAAACTCGTTTATCTCATTCGACGCCCAATCGTACTCGACAAGCAAGAACAAGTATTATAGAACCAGCCGATTGATACAGGAATGTACAAATCGGATTATTTAACAAAAACTTGTTAAAACATGATTGCCCACGGTCTATTATATCGAACCGAGTTTGAGCTATATCTTAATTAATATTAGTTGATGTTCACAAGATGTAGTCGAGAGTCGAGAGCTCAGTCGGTATCTAAGAGTCTTCCTAGCTAGGTAGATGAAATTATAAATCGACCCCAAAGCCCTACACAACGCCCCCTTTTTTTTTCTGGGTCTCTTACCGCCCCTCTTTAGGCCTGCAGCGCCCACAAGGGGGCGTTATCGCCCACGTTGGGAAAGACTGCTATAGATGGAGAGTGTTGGTGAAACTTTAGTCGAAATACATTAAAAAACGTGAAATTAAACCAAAATCTGTGTCGAAAAGTGACGTCACGCTAAGCGCGCCAAAATGGTGGCCGTTAAAAGTTCTCGTTTCAGTTAGCTACTTTTTAACTATCGAGAAAAAATACTTGTAATAACTTTTCATCGTAGATATTTTTTTAACGATTATTTAATTAATTTATATTATATATATATGTATAAATGTATATATTTCTTATGTTGTATTTTTGTAATTTGGTAGTAACCGTTAATATTTATTTTTATAACTACAATAATTAATGCACACAGTCCTGTGCCCGTAATTTATAGCTTTTCTAACACCGGATAGGTTGGCTGGAAGAGATCTCTTATAGAGAGAAGCTCGCCTTTGTAACAGTGTTTATTAATTAAGTATCCAACTATGTGTGTACAATAAAGAATATAAATAGTTAATTTTAGCAATGCAAGTTATTTAATAAAAAAAAATAAAAAAATACATACATACGCTCACGCCCATAATCCCTAACGGGGTAGGCAGAGCATCAGCGGTTCTAGAACCATTAGATGCCACGTTTGACACAAATTGTGGGGGTTATCAGATGGAACAAGTTGCATAATGGTGAGAGGTGGTCAGCTTTTCGCCCATTATAAAGCAAAACCCTCGCATCCCTCTTACAGACTTTTACAGTATACCTGTTTTTCTTGGCACAGTCTAAGTTTTTCTTTCACTCCCAGTCCAGCATGGAAGGTTAATAAAAAACACATGCATATTCTCTATTGTTCGTATCTCTATTGTATCTATGTTCGTACGGTCACCTGTTTGTGTTTGCACTGGCGGTGTATACTCTACGTTAGGCAGCCAGCGCGCTATGTGTCCGCTCCCGGCCGCGGCGCCGGTCTCTGTGTTACAGATCGATACGGACAGATTGACGCCCTTCTTTTCAACCACTGTGCATTGTAGGTTGTCACCGATCTGTGGGGAAAATAAAGTATTTTATAGTTCCTTGTTGGCCGCCTCGTTGTACACTATGTTTTATGTTTTATTTAATTTTATTGTAAGATGGGTTAACTCTTGACCTCAATCTTGACCATAAGGTCAAAGATGAGGTCGACGATGGAGAGAGTTAACCCAGAAAATGCCCTGGTACTCTACAAAAAAGGCACTGGTACTCCCACGCACCGAAGGAACACAGCAAGCTGTTTGGCGTCGGACAACGGTAGGAGGGTGGTCGCGAACCAGACGGCCCTTTACAGAGCCTACCACACCGCATGAGACCATAGGACGACACCTCAGATTCAGAAAAAAATGAAGTGTCGTTGCCTGGGATGGATTACTAGGAGGCAGGTCTCATTTGTGTTTCCTTAGTCGCCTCTTACGACACCCACGGAAAGAGATGGGGTGGTGTTATTCTCAACCGATCACCACATTCATTATGTTCTGTTAATTGTATTGTATGTTTTTTTGTGCAAATAAAGTATATTGTATTTACATATCTCTTGCTCTGTAAGTAGTCACTTACTTCCCTGAATGCCGGGGTGTATGGATATCATTACAGCATAGGTTTCAAAACCTACCATGTAATGTTAACATTACAGCATAGGTTTTGGAATTTGAAAAAAGAACTGTCATACTCAATATTGCAAGAAGAATATTTTTAAAAAGTTTCTTTTTTTTCTCGGTATCGATTATTTACTCGAATCGTAATCGAGACAATTTATATAAGAATTTATGAAGATTTTATTTTTAATATCGAACTATTTGTTTCGCAGTCACATCGTATGTTAGTTGAAATCGATTTAAAAATCAAACTGGCCAGCACGATTTGACGCGCTTGCGTGCCATAAAATCGTGAAGAGTAAAAAAGGCAGTCGACTAGCTAGGCGCGAAATTTTAATTAAATACACATGTTTCTCTTTAATAAATGTTCATAGCAACCTGCTTTATTGTTTTTTTACTTACCTCACAATCGATATGTAAAGCAGAGTGTTTATCTCGGGTGTAAGCATCAATTGCATACTCGGGTTAATTAGCGCCCTCGCTGCGCTCGGGCGCCAAAAACCTCGTATGCAATTGATGTCATACAGCCCTTGGTTAACAATCTACTATTACCTTGACATCAGCCTTCAAAAAGCAGCAGAACTCCGGTATAGCTTGATACCGGGCGGGCAGCCGGGTATATTTGCCCGTAGGAGTGAGCGAGACAACCTTTCCGCAGTCCAATAGCGCGGCTGATGTGCGAGTGAGACAGCGAGCTCGATACCACGCCTCGTCTTCGGGGTTCAAGTAGGAGAACGTCTCGCCTGGGGTTGGGCTGTAAATTAATAAATATTTAGATATTTATATTTTTTCATCCCTTCTATTCGAAAAGTGTCGCTTTGTTCCTCTATAAGTGGGAGCAAAAGAGCTCGTTTCTTTTAAGAACTTTTGTGCGGGCGTAAATGAGCTTTTACGCCCGCCAGGAAATCATTGGCGGGCGTAAAAGAGATTTTAATTTAGAACATGTGACACATAGAAATCGAACGCAAATTGTAAGAATACTGGCTGGTACGTGATGGCTGCACGCCGGCGGCCCCCGCGCTAATTAAAATAAAAACGCACGAATTAAGTCTCTGTTCTTGTAATTTATTTTCTCATAGAAAGGGGATGAAAAGTAGAGTATATTTCTTCTTTGCTCCCTTGTCATACAATCTACTAATTTTACCAGCCCATACACGTCTTCACCGAGGGGCACAGGCCTCACTTCCGAAACACGAAGGGGGGATTTAGGCCAGATTCCAACATGCTGGTCAATTTTTATATTAAAAAAAAATATACCACCTCTGACATTATCTTTTAAAGTTGAAGCAATTTGGATCAAATATAGCTTAAAACCAACTCAATTACGTCAGCTTTCAAACAAAAAAACCGCATCGAAATTGGTCCATTCGTTTAGGAGCTACGATGCAACAGATCAAGATACATAGGCCCGTAATACAGAAGGAGACTCAAGTCTTGATCTATAATTAAGTATTGATTGCCTCTTACTACCAAAGTTACAAAGACGACTGCTAATTTAATCAAACATAGATCAGTCTGAGTCACGATCTGTAGCAATCTAACTGCCGTACTCAGAGACGTCAATTAAAGTCAAGTACTGTTAAACTCTGATGTTGGCTCTTTCACTCTTGTTGATATAAACAAGGATAGCATGACATTTAATTACTTCTTAACTTTCGCGATTCGAACACATATTAAATTCTAAAACTGGTCTGAATTCACGTATACATATTTATTTTCCTATTCCCTTTGTTTCGACGCGGCAGCACGCGCCGTGGTCACGGGTAGACTGTTGTTGTCTCCGCAAAATTTCATCGGAGTGGTATACGCGAATTTAGACCCGTTTTGGAATCTAAATATATAAAAAGAGAAACTGATTGACTGACATATCAACGCACAGCCTAAACGGCTAAACGTAGGCACTTGAAATTTGGAAGGGACGTAGCTTGGGTACCGTAGAGGTGCACTAAGAAAGGAATTCCCGTAATTCCCACGGGAACGGGAATTAGCGGGAAAATCCTTTTGTATGAAAAATCTAAACCGCTAAGTTAAACGCTTGAAATTTGGCTTGCAGGTACCTTAGTAAACTTAAAGCTTAGTTGCAACAGGATATTGCAAAATTCCCACGGGAACGGGAATTAGCGGGAAAAAACTTTTGTATGTAAAAATCTAAATCTAAAGTGTAATCTGTTCAAAAGAAAAAATTAACACGCAAACGAAGTTGCGGGCATCAGTTAGTTTCATTATAAGTAAGTATCAATTGAGTCTCCTTTTGTAATGTGGACCTTAGTGTGGGGCTATGAGTGTGTTATCATACTCACGTGTAAGCGCTGGCGTCGGCCTCGCAAGCCGCCCCGTACGCTTCGCATAGACTCTCGTACTCGGCCTCGAAGTTCTCGTGTAGAGACAGACAGACAAACCCTCCGGCTGTCGTCTTACAATCCTCGCTTGGAGCCTCCACTGAGAGGAGGACGCAATCGCCCTCTGATAGGGTATCGATTACGCAGCTGGAAAAAAATATATTTTAACACTTAAAATCTTGCCATTTTCAAATCTCTGAAATGTTTGGTTCTTCTTCTTATCGTTAAGGTATACCTCCTGTTCCTTTTGATATCCCATAATTTCAGGGTATCAGTGAAAACACGTGTTTCAAAAAAACAAAAAACAAAATAATTCAAAATTTTGCTTATTGCGCAGCTATTACAAATATGACGAGTATGTCATATTAATTATATGAAACTTTCATTTTGAAAGATGTCAAACCGTGCAACTGATTACTAGAGTTGCGACTATTTCACTTTTAAAACTCGATATTGGCAAAATTGTCTTACCTTAAAAGGACAGAGCCATATATGCACAAGAATAGAATAGAATATAGAAAATTAAATTTTGGAATTTCTTTTTTTTGGATTTTTTTGGAAACACCTTGTATAAATCAAATAGCATATATACATTATTCAGTTTATTAATAACTAGCATCCCGCTCGGGACTTCGTTTCCGTGGAAATTTTAGAAAATTATGTAGCCTATGTTACTCAGGGATAATGTAGCATCCTAATGGTGAAAGAATTTTTGAAATCGGTCCAGTAGTATTTAAGTTTATTCGTTACATACAAAAATACAAATCTTTCCTCTTTATAATATTAGTATAGATTTGAAATTTTTATTTTTCATACAAAATAATGAATGATGAAACTAATTATCAATGAAAGTGTATCAACTTAGGACTCGTTTTATGGGAGAAAGATTTTTGATGATTTCTCCGAAAATACCCATTTAAGAACATAATGTTCCTGGACTTTTTAAATTATTTTTATTCATAGAATATGACCTTAGAGTTATGGGATATCAAAAGGAACAGGTTGTATAGTCAAATGTGTTGCGAACTTGACTAATACAGGTGTCAGAGTTTTCAAACCGCAAAATGGACTCTGACTTGGTTTAACGACTGTAGTCAATGGAAAACAGTCAGGAACTTAACGTGCCCCCAAAAATACAGAAACGCTCGTGATAAACTGCCACTTTGCTCACCCATCAGGTTCCTCGCCTTACACAGGCGCACAGGAGGTTGCTTAACCTCACTGATCGGTTGAGATCAGCGAGCGCCACTGGGCTTTGAGCGTTTCTGAAATGTTTGGTGACTGGTTTATGAGCGAACATTCAGGATGTCAATCAGCTCAAAAAACTGTACGACTTTCCCCAAGGAACATATAAAATAAAAAGCATTTTTCCAAAACTGTATACTTTCAAATGAATTAAGAATCTATTTTTCTAGTTAGGAAAAATTCACTTACTTCTTCGGCACTAACTTCCTTCCAGGCGTGACGTCGCTAGTGCTACCAGGCGGCTTCTGATTGGCCGCCGGTGATTTCGCCACAGCCTGATTGGCGGGCGGAGATTTCACTGCGGCCTGATTGGCTACCGGACCAGTTGGCGGCGTGGCCTTCGCGGTGATTCGCCCGTTCGTCTCTAATTTGCGAGATGGCGAGTCAAATTGGCGACGAGGTTCCTCCTGCTTTGGTGGCGGGGTGTTGGCTGCCTTAGCTGTTTAGAAAGATCAACAATATATAAACTGAATTAAATGTCTGTTAAATTCACGTACTACACGGTACATCGGAGAATTCATTCTAGCATTAGTGCGACACTATTTGGACACAGAATA
This sequence comes from Aproaerema taeniolella, assembly GCA_949987775.1. Taxonomy (NCBI): domain Eukaryota; kingdom Metazoa; phylum Arthropoda; class Insecta; order Lepidoptera; family Gelechiidae; genus Aproaerema; species Aproaerema taeniolella. The sequence goes on from OX465244.1 coordinate 5,325,161, forward strand.
TGATTAGAATAGAATAGAAAAATCTTTATTTTATAGGACATTCAGGATGTCACTTAAAACAAGTCAAGATTACAATGAAATTCATACAAACACACATTAAACGATTTAAATACATTCATACGCATTCGTTCTTTTGACTCTACTGACTCTACGCCTATTCGCAAAGGTGCAGTCTTCCTCAGAGAAGAACAGGCAAGAAACTCTGAGGTTGCTCTTTTGAATCGCAGTAAAAAATTTTCTTTACTTATTTTAACTAAATCTGAAATAACTCTAGAACTGAGCAGTTCATTCCCATGGCTGCCTGTCTGATAGATAATCAGAAATTTTGTAATAGCCTTTTTTGCAAAGTTTTTGTTTAATTACTGTCTTAAAGTTGTCCAAAGGTAAATTTTGAATACACATCCATCTTATTATAGAACCGTATACATTGACACATAAAAGAGTTCGTGACCTTGTGGAGACGACTGTCTAGTACATCAAGTTTATGCTTGGTCCTAGTATTTACATTGTGCCTATCGCTATTTTTCTTAAACAAATGTTCATTTTTCTTCACATATAAAATATTGTCACATATTATATTGGGATGCGAAAGTCAAAATAGCTATTTCTTTGAATATTTGTCTAAGAGACATCCTAGGTCTCATTTGATAAATCGCGCGAACAGCCCTTTTCTGCAGAACAAAGATCCTATTGATATCCGCAGCATTACCCCACAGTAAAATGCCATATGACATTAGGCTGTGGAAGTAACTGAAATATACGGTTCTCGCGGTTTCAACGTCCGATAATTGACGGATTTTTTTAACTGCGTAGGCTGCTGAACTGAGTCTGCTCGCTAACTTATCAATATGAGGACCCCATTGAAGCTTTGCATTAAGAGTTATTCCTAACAATACAGTATATTCCACAATGTCCAGTTTTTCATTCCTAACTTGTACATTGGTATTACCCTGTTTAACATTGGGCAAGGTAAATTTAACACATTTGGTTTCTTTCTCGTTCAAAAGAGGGTTATTTACAGTAAACCATTCAACTACCTTTGAGATCGCAGTATTCACATCGTCATAATCGGTGTCGTACCTCTTCACTTTAAATATGAGTGATGTGTCATCTGCAAATAATACGATCTCATGGGCGTCTTTAACAAGAGAAGCTAAGTCATTAATGTAAACGAGAAACAAGAATGGTCCTAGGATTGAACCCTGTGGGACGCCCATACAGACTGTGGACCCAGGTGACCTAGTGCCGTTAACCTCAACCTTCTGGATCCTATTACTCAGGTAAGTACCATCTGTAAAATTAAATTTGTTAGTAAATTTATTAACTTTAAAAAAGAAAATACTGTCACTATGACAATGTGTGTAATATTATATAAATGAATATTCATTCTACTTATGCACTGATTGTGCTTGTCTGACAGATTACTACAATAAGGGAAAACGTATGAGCTCTACGACTTTGTGTCCTGTTTGGAACCCTATTAATTTAATTTATTGACAAGTGGAACGCAATCATATCTGTTGTTACAAATATCGTGCAGGACCATTGCTTCAAGTCGTAAACTACTGTGTTTTAGAGGAAACAGTTCGTATTTGTTGAGCAAGCAGTTATACGACAGTTTACTGTGAAAGCATTCGTAACGCGAACGACGAAGAAACTTCTTTTCAACCGATTCAAGATAACTTCTGCTTTAAAACTTCTTTAATTGTCATGTATCAATTTCTTTTTGTTAATGTAAACAAGGCTGGCATTTTATTTACAGGCTTTAACTATATTTGCAAATTCGAAATAAACGGTCAACCCGACGTGAAACAAAATTATAACCTGTATGTGTTCGCCCAATAGCGGCAACACAGACAAAAGTTGGACAAAAGAATGTCGATGCCCCGCCTTGAACTTGTAATGACCTTCAGCCTCTCGCTCACGCTTGGCGAGACAGCACGATAGTCCAAGGAAATTTTAAATGTGAAAACGTTCCGTTACAGTTTCTGCAACTGAGCGTTAGAATAAGGTAGATATTGGTTTGAGTGTGTGTGTGTGTGTATGTGTGTTTGCATTTGTGCGTCACTATTTATCTTGATGTTTTCTCCGCCTCACTTTGTCCGACGGGTCTGCTGTCAGAAATTTCTACCTAAGGATGGGCTGTGCTTCTGCCACAGTGTGTCACTTGTATACAATCCTTACCCATCGTGCAAGTAACCAGTAGAGGTGCATTCGACGGAAATTTTTAAGAAATAAATTCTTATCAATAGCTTAGGTAAGGGGGGGACACGTGTCCTATCTTGCTTGCGAGAGACAGATGGAACTAGTGGCGAGACCGCACGCCACCGTACAATATTACTGCGTACCATTTATTATTATTAAATTCAAATGTTTTATTTTATCGTGAGTTTTTACAATGATGTTACAAAAATGGAGTACCCATTCACATTGTACATTATTCAGATTAGATGTGACGGATAGATAGTAGTTGACAACCATCTAAGCACAAAAAATTGGTTACTAACCACATCTTCTTCACTAAATTTAATTTACCCGTCGCACTTGTACACGGCGCGTGCGATACAAATCTTGCACACACGGGTGTGCAAACTGTGCAAGACTGGCTTAATTTCAATATCTGTGCAAAATTGAGGTGTTCTGAGGAACTGACCGCCCTAGATTGCTCCAATACTGGTTAAGTGCTATGTAATCTGTATGTATATACATTTATTCTTTACTATCATTTCGTTCGGGACTCCGTTCCTGTGGGAATTCGGGAAAATTATGTAGCCTATGTTACTCAGGGATAATGTAGCATCATACTAATTTTATAAATGCGAAAGTAACTATGTCTGTCTGTCTGTCCGTCTTTCAAGCCTAGAACCGATTTTGATGAAATTTGGTACAGAGATAGATTAGAGCCTGGGAAAGGACATAGGCTACATTTTATCCCACAGTTGCGCACGATATAACCTGTAGTCCACGCGGGCGGAGCCGCGGGTGGAAAGCTAGTATTATATAAGTGTATATTGTACTATTTGTACAATCAAAGGATAAATATGAAAGTATGTTTGTTCCTGCTACCTTCACGTCTAAACGGAGCAACGGAATGATTAAATTTTTTGCACAGAGATAGAGTAACATAGGCTACTTAGTTTCGAATAAAGTCCAGTAACTTACAGTCCCAATCCTCGCCGTCATCAACCGCCACTTCGACGGTAAGTCGCCTCGAGTTGAATCGCCTTTTGAAGTCACTTGAAGTCCGCTTGCCTTGAGTTTTTAATAATAATTAAAAATTACGTCACCATTTGCTTGTCATCATCAGCCTGTCAGTCCACTGCTTCTTCTTCTTATCGTGTAGGTATAGTATAGTCAAGTATGTGCGGCGAACTTGGCTAACCCTGGTATCAGTTTTCAAACCGCACGATGGCCTCTGACTTGGTTTTAACGACTGTAGTCAATCGACAACAGCCGGGACCGAGAGCTTAACGTGCCCTCCGAAGCACGGAAACGCTCGTGATAAATTGCCACTTTGGTCACCAATCTTGTTCTCTGCCTCTGTGTACGTTGCTTAACCTCATTGATCGGTTGAGATCAGCGAACGTCACTGGGCTACGAGTCCACTGCTGGACATAGGCCTCTCCTATGACACGCCACTGAGCTCGGTCTTCAGTTCTCTTCCTCCATCTACCACCTTACGAATATCGTCATCCCATCTAGGGAATGTTCCCATACTACGTACTACATACCACACTTGATTACAGGGGCGGGGGGAGGGGGCTTCGGTTTTCGTCACGTAGTCGATATCATTAAGGAAAATGTCGCGGTTTTCAAGGATCTTTTTTTTTTCTTATTTTGACCTGTGTTCCTTGGGGAAGTTGTTCAGTTTCATGGACTGATTAACCACCTGAGAGGTTGAAAGAGAGATACCTAAAGCCCTGTATAGTGCGCACATGGAGGTCAGCTGATTGCAGCGTAACCACTTTTATTAGATTTCTATTTTTTTAGTAGATTTCAGGCAGGGAAAACGACGATTTTAGTAGTGCAAAATCGTTTAGTAGAAAATCGATTTTTTTTTAAATCTGGTAAGCCAAAATGCAAGTATTCAGGCCAAAAAAAAAAACAAGAATATGGTTACAATATGAGACTTTCTTTTTTTTTTACTTTCTGTTTGTAAAAAAATATTTAAAACCATATTTATGAAGTCTACGTGAAAACTGGGGAGGGGGGGTCTTGATATATACTACGGGTGGTCACCGAAGGAGGGAGGAAGGTTAAAAATTGTAAAATATGGGTCACGTAGTATGGGTACATTCACGTTCCCCTAGATACAGGGCGCTTACGCTACGTTTGCCGATTAGCAGTCTCCATTTTAAAACTCATCTGACCAGCCCACTGCCACTTAAGCTTGCTAATTCGCCGGACTATTTCAGTGACTTTGGTTTTCTGGTGGATTATTTCATTTCGAATCCGATATTTCAAAGAAACACCGAGCATAGCCCTGTCCTTAGCTCGCTAAGCGACCTTAGTTGTTACACCGACACCGTTGATAAAAAAAAAAAAAAAACGACAAAAGCAAACCTTGGTGATGAAGCAAACAGGAACACAATGCAGTGATGGATGGAAGCTAAGGTCCGTATTAAGGAACGCGACTCAAACTCTGATCTATACTTGAGTAGGTAGCAGTCGTCTTTGTCATTTTGTTAGTGAGAGAAAGAGACAATCAATACTTAATTATAGATCAAGACTTGAGTCTCCTTCTGTAAGACGGGCCTAAGGGTGCCGTGATTTTTGGGAGTTAGGATTACTGGGGTAGTGTTTCACAAAATATTAGAACGTATTTGTGAAAATGAGATTTTACAACAGCCAATTTAAAATGAATAGTTAAATGTTTCGCTGAGCGGCTCTGATAAAACAAGATGTTTTACATAATTCCACGAGACAAGCAAGTCTTTTCTTTAACCGACTTCAAAAAAAGGAGGAGGATATCAATTGGACTACGTTTTTAAAAAAAATGTTTGTTACGCGATTTATTAACCCCAATAATCCTAAATCGTTATGATTTGCTATATAATATACCATACTCGGCACAAATACTCGGCCGAAACCAAACGCGTATTATTACACACAGAACACGCTCAAACCAAGCCTCGATTCCGTATCAGGGTAGGCACAGTATAAATTCAAGTTAATGAAGAATAACGTGATGAGTGCACATGTGTTAATGTAAATGTGTGATTGGTGAACTAAAAGTGAATTAGTTATAAAATATGTTAAGTGAGGTCACAGTTAAGAAGCGCGTTTTTAGCGCCGTAGTTGCCGATTTTTGCGTTTTCATTTAAACGCGCGTAAAACGCGTTCGAAACTCGCTGTATACCCGTATACGCGCTTTAAACGCTTGTTTCACGCTCGCCCCGTGTTCTGACGTTACAAGGTTGCGTTCAAGTCGCGTTTGAAGCAAGCTATTTGTCGTCGGAGTTCGGTAGGAGGGTGGTCGCGAACCAGACGGCCCTTTACAGAGCCTACCACACCGCATGAGACCATAGGACGACACCTCAGATTCAGAACAAATTGAGGTGTCGTTGCCTGGGGTGGATTAATAGGAGGCAGATCACATTGTGTTTTCTTAGACGCCTCTTACGACACAAACGAGATATCTTCTCTGGGGAAGAACGCGTTTGCACATAGTTGCAGGTTTGTAATAGAGTTGGCCTGCTGCTCTCGATAAATACTAGTTTTAAGGGTGCAGAAATTTAAATGGCGGATAGTAGGTAGGCCTTCATATCATGGACCTAATATTACTACAGCAGGACTTGAAGCTGAAAAACGAGCCGAGGGATACCAGTAGAAAATAAACGAAAAGTGGTTTGAAACGATAAATAATATATTTTTGTAAAGAGGGCTTTTCAATGAGGGGTTGTCACGGTGCTACTCGAAGTGCCGATAAATGGCGCTCACACATGAACTGAGTATATTTTTTTAATAATCTGATTCCATAGCCATACAGATTTGATTTTAATAAATATTTATAGCTATATTGGCCATTCCATTGACGCCTCTCTTTTTACTCAAGTGAAATGGCTAAAATTGGCACTAGCATTAATAAAATGAAATTATTGTTATGTAGTTGTTGTCAATCGGTTGACAATATTACTTTCAATAACAGTGTTTCGTGTGTTTTATAGTTAAACGTTAAATTTTAAAATAAAAACAAACATATATTTCGCTAAAGTCAAACCCTGCAAACAGACTTGTTTGTTTAGGTTATTAATGGAAACTGTGCATAGACATTCAAATTTCTATGTCTATGGAATCTCCAGATTAATAAAAAAAATACTCAGTTCATGGGTAAGCGCCATCTATCGGCACTTCAAGAAGCACTATGAAAACCCCTCATTAACAAAATGAATTTGATTAAAAGTATGTTGACTTAAAATGAAGGGTACAAAAAGTATGTTGAAGGGGATAAAAGTTCCCTTAGGTCTCCAGAGTGAAACCGTTGGAATCGCATCACCATGCTAGTTTAAAAGCATTTGTGGTGCGGTTCCCGACGTTCATGCTGGAGACAGTCATGAAGGAGAGCTTTTGTCCGGAGCGTGGTGTTCCGCCGGCACCGAGGGAGATTCCCGGCTTCAGACGTCCCCGGAAAAACACTCGGGAAATAGTGTTAATTAGTTTCATTTTATTTTGTTTAATTATAATTCATATGTATGTTAGTCTGTAAGGTATTTATTTATGGGCCTTAGATGCCTGATAATAAATGATTTTATTATTATTATTTATAATTAAAATTAAAATACAAGTGTATAGTTTTTAATGAACGACATTTTTTTTAGACTGGCAAGATGAGAGAAGACGAACGGCCTCCGTTGTTACTCTCTCTCGGCTCGGATTAGCCTCTGTACAAGGCGCAATGGAAAATATACTTTATCTTTTTTAGAATAAAGTTAATGTTCCTAAATCCAACTGTAACGATTTTTTCATATTTACACGTCCTTGTTAACTATACTAGATCTATGCTTCATACACTAAGGTGCGTATTACAGAACGCGACTCAGTCTCTGGTCTCCACTGAAGTAGCAGTCGTCTTTGTCATTCTGCTAGTGAGAGAAAGAGACTATCAATACTTAAGTATAAATCAAGACTTGAGTCTCCTTCTGTAATACGGGCCTAAATCTTCAAAGCCTTATACAAGAGGCCAATGAATACTATATTTACCTTTGAATCCAAAGTCGTCGTTTTTGGCGTCGGGGCGGCGTTGTGGCCTGTTGTTGTTAAGGCGATCGCCCTGTCAGACATTAAAACAGAAATAATAAATAATTTAATGCATCGAAAAGTTAATCGCGGAGCCTACTGCCTTATACAGGGCTTTAGGTAAATCTCTTTCAACCTCTCGGGTGCTAAATCAGTCCATGAAACTGAACAATTTTCCCAAGGAACATAAGGTCAAAATACGAAAAAAAAATGTTGATCTCCCATACAAAATGCGCTATATGCTATGAAGTTTGTATGGGAACTCAAAATTATTTTTTTTCGTATTTTGACCTATAATTTGGGTAAAAAATTTCAGTTTCGCGGACTGATTAACCACCCGAGCGGTTGAAAGAGATTTACCTAAAGCCCTGTAAATAAACGGGGCGTAGCGTTGCCAGCGTTGGACTATCTTATTTCAGTTGAAGTTTCTATTGAACTAACTGTTAATGGGCCAAGTTGCCTGGAATAAAGATTTTATTATTATATTTTATTATAAAAAAACGTCAGTAGGTTCACGAAGCACATTTTTTGACTGTGAAAATGGAAAGGTACAACTTTCGAGATAGTCGTTAAGGTTCACAATTAGTGTGATGTGATGAGCTATTGCAAATAGGGAATATGCATGAATTTTTTTTATCGCATTGATTAACAAAATTTGAAAATACCGTAGTTGAGATGACAAAAAGAGAAATTAAAATTAAAGTCGACCAAGAAATACGGCCGATATACGCATTTAAAACTATTAATTACGCACCGATTAGACAGAGAGATCCGACATGGACTGCGACGTCTCATGTCACTACGTCCATATAAACTTTGTGTTAAATTTCGTTTTGCTAGAAATAGATAGAAATTAATGTTCGATGGCTTATATCTTTTTAAATTTCATTGTTATTCGAAAAATAGTTTTACTTAACTGTTTATTACATGAATGAGGATTCATTTTTTAAATAAAAAAAATCATGGTTCTCTTGTTGACTACCCCGAAAGTTGTACCTTTTACTAAACACAGTCACATTTATTGCTACGTCTTTATTTTTCCCTTTTTTGAAGTCGGTTTAAAAAAGTTTATTCATTTTTATATTTTTAGTGTAAACAATAGAAAGCACATGATATGCATTGTTACAATAAATTCGCAGGTTGCCCTCGATTACTCTGGGGTTCCATCATCAGATCCTGAATTGGTGACAATGGGACCGCCTGTGGAGTATTTTGAACAGAAAAAAAGAATTCTGAAAATCGGTTCACAAATGGCGGAGAAATCGACGAGCATACATAAAAAAAGATACATACAGTCGAACGTAGAACCATCTCCTTTTTTTAAGTCGGTTAAAAAAGGGGGAGGCGATCTTAAAAATTCACTTGCAAATATTTTAAAGCAGGGTTTCTCAAAGTGGGGTACGCGAACCCCTAGGGATTCGCCATTCGTCGGTAGGGGTTTCGCGGCAAGATTTACGTGATGGCCGCTTGATGACTGGCAGGCACGTGCGGCATAAAAAACAAGCCCACCCATCACATTATGTAATATTAAAAAGATATTTCTTTTGACACTGTATTTGATACCTTTTATTGTAATAAAAACCTTATTTCTTTAATAGTCAACTGTATTATTTTCTATGGGGGGGGGGGGGGGGGATGAATTAATTGGTTAGTCAAGGGGTTCGCTGTCATCTGGAACCTTTAACAGGGGTTCGTGGAGCCAAAAGTTTGAGAATCCCTGTTTTAAAGTGTGTTTGTTTTAGTGTGATTTGCCCTTCTAATCAATTTTATCTTTAAAAGCACATACCTGTCCCTGTCGATTGTTGCGCGGTCCAGAACCAGCGCCATTTGCTCGAGTATGGTTTCGACCACCGGGAGACGAGAATTTCTGGAAATAAGTTAGATTTTTGTTAAAAGCCTTTTAAAATACGACCTTTTATTTAAATACTAACCTTTTCCCGCGGCTTCGCTCGCGTAAATAACTTTTTTTGTCACCCATTTCATTCTCTGAATCTTTGATTTTCGAAAAATCGCGAAACGTACGTGTCCGTTTATTTGCTAAGGTATATTCTCGTGAAGTTTTGAGTCAAAATGTCAAAAAAAAATGTTTTGTCCATACAAACTTCGAACCCCCGTTTCACCCCCTTAGAGGGTGAGTGTCGAAAAATCGTTTCTTAGTGCTCCCCTAGACCTCATAAGAAACCAACGTGCCAAATTTGAAATCTCTAAACCCAGCAGTTTTGGCTGTGAGTTGATATGTCAGTCAGTCAGTTTCTTCTTTTATTAATTTCTTCTTCAACTTTTAAAAAAAAAATTAAACGGGTCAGGTCGAAATTTCTCAAAAATTCAGAAAAAAAATCGTAACTCGAAAACTACAAAAAATCGCGGAACATACATAGGGGTGTTTTGGATACCCCACGACACGAGGGATCTAAAATTTTTTTTTAAACGTCAACTTCCCGGCCACCCTGTATATTTAAGATTGATTTGTTTCGCTTTCTTCTCAGCTATCCTTTATTTGATACCAATATCATGGAGTGCAAAATAAAATAACTAGTCCGCCATCTTGGATTTTAAGTGACGTCATTTCATATCTGACCAAGCATTGTCATCTAAACTAAACGTCTATGTGATTGGGTTGAGGGAGTTGCAAGATTTGACCCGAACAAATAGGCTTACATAGGTATGTTGTAAGTCAATAAATATAAAAACGATGTGATTGGCAAACACGTTGACATACAAATCGACTGCACAGGGTGTCGCGAATAAAAAATATATGAAAAAACACCCAAAAGTGTTTTCCTTGGTTAGATTCTGTATTCTAATGAGACTGAACTGTATAAATTTATCAATATACAGAAAATGGACCCAATGTCCGATACTAATCGAAGCGCTACTGTATTCGCGCCCGCCGCTTGTCGCGTCAAACGGCGCCATACTGACTTCTCTCAGAAAAAAACGTTCGTGTGCCTTTGTTCGTTCACCAATTCTCATTCGGTTTTTTGTCTTAGAATCTGCAATCCCTGGAGCTTTAAAAAGAAACAAAAACTAACACCACACCGCCACTTGTAATTATGAACAATCGCAGCCAACCGTTTGGTGGCGGTGTAATAACTTCAACAAAAAAAAAGTTCATAAAAACTGGATATTGTGTTTGAGATTGTAAGATAAATTATTATGAAACAAACATGCCGTCTTTCTGACATCGTTGCCATATAACAAAATATTTATTCGAGTAGTAGTTTCAATGTAGTTTCTAAGTTCGCGAGAGAATGAATAAAAGAGCCGATCGCGACGCCTCCGTTCTTTCAATTTGGGAGTATTATATGTCATTCGAAAGCTAATTTAATAAGGTAACAACAATACCAAATGAGTGACATCCAAAAATAAACCCTAGTCTACTAAATTCAAGAAACAATCTCGAACGCCGCGCCGTGTCCGTACGGACACTTTTCGCCCGAGGCAATGAACTGTCAAGCGTTACCGATCGGACACAGGTCGGGCGACCGGGTGAGAAGTTTTAATTTCTCTTGAATTTAGACTTGCATCCTTTTAGTATTCAAGATAATTTGTCAAAGTCAATCGAATGGAAAAGAAATGCGGCAGTGGCGTAACTACCATCTGAAGGCCGGCCGTGGCAAATTCATAGTACGAGGCCCCAGTAAAAAAAAAAGCTACAAATAGATGCGTTCTAAAACTGTTCGATATCTTTTGCGTATGAATGCGTTTAAATCTGAATAAATTGATAAAACCTAATTGATTTTAAGTGGATACTTATACAATTTTTTTTGTTAAAAATACACACATCAACACTGTCTAGGGATATTGCATGACTTTTCATACAAAAGAGGTGTGTTTGAGAAGCTATGAAAGCATACTCGAGATCCCTCCAGATATAATTTTCAGATGAGCAAATGCTAAAACCTGAATTTTCAGTTCTAATCAATAAAATTAATTTTTCTTGAAATTTGTGAAAACGTGACGAAAATTAAAAAAAAAAAAAATGCGCAAATTCCACCATTTTCATACAAAACTCAGAAAAAAAGTGCATTTTTGTTTACGGTTTCCGTCACGTTTTAACAAATTTCAATTTACACAAAATTAATTGACTGGAATTGAAAATTCAGGTCTAACACTTCCTCATCTGAAAATTATATCCCTCCATGTGTCTCGAGTTTGATTTATAGCTTCCCAAACACACCTCTTTTGTATGAAAAATCGTGCAATATCCCTAGACCGTGTTGATGTGTGTATTTGGTTCCTTCTGAGCTCGCGACCTCTAGGGCATTTGCCACTCTATAGCTAAGCCACTGACTTAATGTTGTTAGAATTATTTTATGTTATGAAACGAAGTAACCTTTTTGATTAATTAAACGAACGTACCCTTACCTTGTTATGTAGTCTGTGTGTGGAAAAATGGCTAAGAAAAAGTGTTTGTAATGTTACGATTAAAAACTAAAATAAAAGATTTAGGAAAGAAAAAAGAAGTTTATTATAGTCAAAATCCATCCCCCTCTGACCTAAATCTATTAGGTTATGGGCGGCACGCAGAAGTAAAGAAATAAAAGTGTAAAAATTAATCAGAAATATGGGCAAAGAAGACGACAAGAATGTGGCGGGCGGCTCCGGGGCTCATAATCTAGCTTATATCGGATTGCCCCAGCTATCGGCAGAAAATTTTAATAGTTGGAAGTTTCGAATTAAATGCATTCTAGAAGAAAGACAGTTATTGGAAACTTTAACAAAAGGATCAGCGAGCACAAACAAAATGGCCGACGCTCGTGCGAAATCAATAATTGTGCAGTGAATTCCGGACAAATTCTTAGATCTGGTAAAGGACGCGACCACAGCCCACGAAATGTTCGATATACTAACAAAAACATTTGAAAGGAAAACAATTACATCAAGAATCAACATACGAAGAAAATGAATACAATTAAAATTACAAAATAACGAAAAAATGGAGGAGTATTTCATTCGGTTTGACAATTTAACTAGGGAATTAGAAACTGCAGAAAGAAAATTGAAAGAAGAAGAAAAGGTAACATATTTATTACAAGGTCTTACAGAAAGATACAACTCAATTACAACAGCACTGGAAACACTTAATGAAAATCTCACTGTGGAATTTGTTAAATCAAAATTGCTGGATGAGGAATTGAGGACCACTACTACTGCCACACCAAACGATACTACAGCATTCCGTTCGTCATCATTTAAGATAATTTGTTATATATGTAAAAAGCCAGGCCACAAAAGCAACCAATGCCACTACAGAGGAAGAGGAAACAGAGGACAGAGAGGCGTTTATAGAGGGCAAAGAGGATCTCACAGAGGACGAGGACACTCTTATGAGGCAATAGAAAACCAGGACTAATTATTCAACTTCGTCGTTCTCAACACAATAAATGACCATTACAGCAATAGAAACTTGTTCATACTCGACTCGGGAGCTTCGGATCATTATGTGAAGGGTGAGTTGGAAGAGTAGGTATATGAGGAATGTTGTAAAATTAGACAAGAAAATCACAATTTATATAGCCAATAATGAAACAATGGTCGCAGAGAAAAAAGGAATATTACACACAATTTGTCAACGGCATAAAATAAATATAGAAGCGTACATAAAAAAAAAAAACTAGGCACAGCTGAAAATCAGTTTGTTGTCTGTCATAGACAGCAAGTATGCTGAGTTCTGTGTCCTATTTGCTTCTACAATCTACGTCACACATTTCGCTAACTTTTTTTTAAATTGTATAAGAACATTGTACAATGTTACAAATTGTTAAGAAGCAATAAAGTTTATCTATCTATCTATCTATCTATCTATCTACATAGTACAAGACATCAGCTACAACTTATTATCGGTTAAAAAACTTGCAGATAAAGGCTACAAAATTAATATTGATAAAACAGGATTTAAAATACAAAAAGATAGAATGATTCTCTACGCTCAAGAATACAACAATAAATTATACATTTTAAACATGCAAATACAGGGAAGTGAGCAAGCACATATTACAGAAAATAATATAACTGAGGCCGGACTATGGCATAAAAGATTGGGCCATCTTAATACAGGAGGGATGAAATTTTAAACTTACCTACTGATAACACACCATGTTCAGAATGCATACAGAGTAAAGCAACAAGACCAAGATTCTATAGAAACGAAAAGAAAACAACAAAAATAGGTGAGCTTATTCATTCGGATTTAAGCGGACCAATTGAACCACCTACTACGGAAGGATACAGGTACTGTCAAGTAATAATAGATGATTTTTCACACTTCACAGTCGTAAAGTTGTTAATTAATAAAAATGAAGCAGAAAATAATCTAATAAACTATATAAAAGAATTAAATACACAAAAAGATTACAAAACAAAAAGAATAAGATTAGATAACGGAGGAGAATTTACTTCAAACTTTTTCAAGAACTGGTGTAAACAAAAAGGAATTATTTTAGAATATACAAAACCATACACTCCCCAGCAAAATGGCAAAGCAGAGAGAATGAACCGGACGTTAATGAATAAAACAAGAACTAAATTTGCAGAAACGAAACTACCTAAACATCTATGGGGACATGCCATTCAAACATCAGCTTTTGAACTGAACAGATGCCCTACTGTAGCTCTGGATGGAGACGTACCGGCTAGACTATTTCATGGATATACAGACATAAAGAAACTCAAAGTATTTGGTCGTAGAGCCTGGAAAGTATTAATACCTACAGGAAACAAACTGAGTCCAAGAGCACAACAAATGACTTTTATTGGATATTTTACAGGAGGCTACAAGCTGTGGGATTCACAAACTAATACAATACATACTACAAGAGATGCTATATTTGATGAAAAGAATTATAAATATGAAGAAGAACAAAAACTACAAGAAAATGACAAGAAGACTTATACAAATAGAAAAACCAAAAAGCTACTACAGAGAAGAAGAAAGAAGAAAAGAAGAAGAAAAAGGAAAAGAAGAGGAAGAAAGAATAAAAAGAGAAGAAAATGATAGTACATACAACAGATATGAAAGAGAAGAAGATAGATCTGAAGAATTAAGAACAAGATCAGGAAGAATTAGAAAACAACCAGAATACCTTAAAGACTATGAAACTAATATATCATTTTGTTTACTTACCCAGATTGAAGAATTAACATTTGAAGAAGCTGTACAAGACCCAGAATGGAAAGTAGCTATCCAGAAAGAATTGACATCATTAGAGAAAATGAAAACATGGACATTAGAAGAGTTACCAGCTAATAAAAAAGCCATAGATGTGAAATGGATATTCCGAGAAAAAGCAGACAATACAAAGAAAGCTAGACTAGTAGCGAAGGGCTTCCAGGTGAGGGGCGATGGATATGAGAATAATTATGCACCTGTTGCCCGAATTTCAACTGTTAGAATGTTAATGGCTCAAGCAGTACAGAATAATTGGAATATAAAACAGTTGGATATTCCATCAGCTTTCCTCAATGGAAAATTAGAAAGAGAGATGTACATAAATATACCAGAAGGGTTACCAAAACAAGAAGGAAAAGTATTAAAATTGCAGAGAGGACTATATGGTTTAAAAGACAGTCCAAAATGTTGGAACAAAAGATTTAATGACTTCGCAGAAGCTAATGGAATGTACAGATCAAAGAATGATTTTTGTATGTATACTGGTAGTGACACAGATATATATATGGTTGTTTTTGTAGATGACATATTACTTACTGGAAATGACAAAGAAATTGACAGAATGACTAAAAGGCTGAAACACGAATTTGAAGCTAAAGATTTAGGAAAAATAAAAAACTTCTTGGGAATGGAAATAGAAAGAGATGAGCAAAAGCTAAAGATAAAACAAACTAAGCAAATAGAGAAGACATTAAGAAAATTCAATATGGAAGAATGTAAAGGCACCTCTACTCCAATGACAAAAGGTTTTCAAGGGTCAATTGATGAAGAAATACTAAATGTACCTTACAAAGAATTAATTAGCAGCCTGATGTTCATTAGCACAGTGTCAAGACCAGATATCACCTATGCTACATCCTATTTGAGTAGATTCCTCCATAAACCTAACAAAAGTGTATGGACAGAAGGAAAAAGAGTACTAAGATACCTACAACGGACTAAAGATCAAGTAATTACATACATGAAGAATGAGACAGAAAATGAAATAGAAACTTACTCAGATGCCGATTGGGCTACAAACCAGATGGACAGAAGAAGTACAAGCGGATCAGTCACATTTTATTGTGGAAACCCAATCTCATGGTTTTCCAGACGTCAAGGCTGTGTGGCCTTATCATCTGCTGAGGCGGAATACATAGCGGCAGCAACCAGTGTGTGTGATTTGATAAATAGTGAAGGACTGTGCAAAGATTTTAAAATAAACAAAGTGAAAAGTGTTTTATATGTGGACAATAAAGGTGCAATTGATATGACAGGCTCTTGTGAACATAGTAAGCACACTAAGCATATTGACACTCGCTATCATTTTATAAAAGAATTGGTTATCAGTGGTAAATTAAAAATTTTGTACGTCGCGTCGATTCAAAGAATAATATAGCTGATATTTTCACAAAGAGTTTGCCATCAGAAAATTTTGATTATTTACGTGCTAAGCTTAATATTTGTTAATTTTTTTTTTCTTTTCAAGTTTGCTAAACTTTATAAGTAGTGAGTTTAAAATGTAATTGCAATTTCAAGTTTCTTAAACTTTAAATTGAGGAAGGGTGTTAGAATTATTTTATGTTATGAAACGAAGTAACCTTTTTGATTAATTAAACGAACGTACTCTTACCTTGTTATGTAGTCTGTGTGTGGAAAAATGGCTAAGAAAAAGTGTTTGTAATGTTACGAATAAAAACTAAAATAAAAGATTTAGGAAAGAAAAAAGAAGTTTATTATAGTCAAAATCCATCCCCCTCTGACCTAAATCTATTAAGTGTTACTTTTTCCTCGCTATTCAACTCTTATGAGAGCAGTCTCATTCATAAAGCATACATACGCTTACGCTTGTAATCCCTAACGGGGTAGGCAGAGCATCAGTGGTTCTAGAAAACCACTTAATGCCACGTTTGACACAAACGGTGAGCGTTATTAAATGGAACATGTTGTGTAATGGTGAGAGATGGTCAGCCTTTGGCCCATGATACAGCAAGACCCTCACGTCCCACTTACTGATTTTTACAGTATGCCTGGGAAGAGTAGGCAGCTGGCACATTCTAAATTTTTCTTTCACTCCCAGTCCAGCATGGAAGGATTCATAAAGCAGCTGACCTCTAAACAATAAATTATCTCCATACCTTGAAGCTCCCGCTAGATTCGTCTTCATCATTAGGAGGCACCACCGGCGAGCGCGGGCGACGAAGCGGCGCAGCGGCAGGTAAGCTGTACAATTATTACAATTACAAGGCTTTAGGTATCTCTCTTTCAACCTCTCTGGTGGTTAATCGGTCCATGAAACTGAACAACTTCCACAAGGAACAGGTAAAAATATGAAAAAAAAATTTGAGTTCCCATACCAACTTCATCAGCGTATAAGCGCATAAACTTAAAATGTAAAGTGACTTTACATTTTAAGTTTATTTCGCACACAACAGTATACACATTCAAGTACTTATTTCTAGCCTACTTTATAAAAGGAAACTTTAGGCTAAAGAACAATGTGCAAAAATGTATGGGCTCTGGGCCCACCCAGTGTTGTAGCATCATCCGCTATGTACGGGTTGATGAGTTACTGAATATATATGTCAAAATGACTGAATTAATCATCTAATTAATGTGGGATTTATGAAATATAGGCCCATGTTCACCAAATATTTAACCAACGGTTAGCAGCTAACCAGAGATTTGACAATGTCATTTTCATACATTTTTTTTGACATTTAGTCTGATTAGCTTCTAACCGCGGTTTAACCGTTGGTTATACTATTTTTGGTGAACACGGGCCATAGACTTAAGTACGTATTTTTGCAAAATGGGCCCAGTGTTGTAGCATCATACGCTATGAACAGGTTGATAAGTAACTGAATATGTATGTGAAAAATGACTGAATAAATCAATTATTAAGGTGGATTTATGATTTATGACATTCGGTTATGTCTTAAATGAAACGCCGTCCCTAATTGAATAAACAAAAAGACTAAAAATTGTCTTGGGGGCTACCATTTAAAACTTGCGCGTTCGTACGTCAGCGAGCATTTACGTTATGGCGCATATAATATACAGGTGTGCGTAAATCCAAGTCCGATGAAAGCGCAATATGGACTCGGCATAGAAAACTCGTAGAAATTCGTAGAAGAACCAAACTTCCTGATATAGCAGTAGTGGTAGCTCAAAGAAAATGGAAGTGGGCAGGTCACATATGCCGGAGATATGACCAGAGATGGGGTAAAAAGTGCTAGAGTGGAGACCTTGAACTGGGCGTAGAAGAGTGGGCATACAACCAATAAGATGGGCTGACGATCTTGCCAGGATTGATTGCAGGGAAGAACTGGATGCGAAAGACTCAAGATCTAAGAGAGTGGAGTACAATGGAAGAGACCTACACTCAGCATTGGGTGGCCATAGGTTGAAGAAGAAGAAGAAGAAGTATATAACATACAGGTGTGTGTTAATGTTAATTCAAATACGATGATGGCGCAATATGGACTCGACACAGAAAACTGCTCATTATTGAGAGGGCGCATTTCGTCTCGACACAGGTCTAATACCATTTATTATACATTTATAATCTACTAGCATTCCGCCCGGGACTTCGTTCCCGTATGAATCCGGGAAAATTATGTAGCCTATGACCATCGGGGTAATGTAGCTTTCTAATGGTAAAAGAATTTTTCAAATCGGTCCAGTAGCTTCGAAACCTATTCAATGCAAACAAACAAACAATAAAATCTTTCCTATTTATAATATTAGTATAGATAAGACTTGTATACACTACACACAATTGTGTTCTAATAAAAAATATTAATAAATGTCGTTTAATTCACTCATATCTACAAAAAAATACGTAAGTCTATATTTCATAAATCCCATATTAATTAATTAATTCATTTTTCACATACATATTCAGGTACTCATTATCCCGTACATAGCGTATGATGCTACAGCACTCGGCCCATTTTGCAAAAATACGCAAGTCTTTCATAAATCTTACATTAATTAATTAATTCATTTTTCACATATTCAGTTACATATCAACCCGTACAAAGCTTATCATACTACCAGGGGTGGAAACTCATTCCATGTCCAAAAATACTGATTTTACTGACTAAAACCCTCTAAAATACTGACCATTTACTGACTAAATTTCTAGAATTGACATTCAGTTTGACATCGAAATACGAATGTTAGTTGCTGTTAGTTAAGTATGTTAACATATTATATGGAAAATGTTTGTGAATAAGTAAGAAAAATGTTTTTGTGTTTGGCCTCCACCATCCACCATATAGCCAACCTGCACCTCCCTTTATTATTAAAAAAATTATAAACTTAAATTATTAAAGTATTAATTTGAACAAAACAAACAATAAATTATTTTTTATTAGTGAAAGAAGTTATTAATTTATTTTTCTTGTCTACATATTTTTGCACCTTTTCTGCCTCTTTGATTTTCTTTTCTTCCTCTTCTCTTTCTCAATTC
The DNA here is from genome assembly GCA_949987775.1 of Aproaerema taeniolella. Classification (NCBI taxonomy): domain Eukaryota; kingdom Metazoa; phylum Arthropoda; class Insecta; order Lepidoptera; family Gelechiidae; genus Aproaerema; species Aproaerema taeniolella. Next base: position 5,344,024 of record OX465244.1, read on the forward strand.
TTTATTGCTCTCATAATGGTTGTACAAGGTGGTCACTTAAAAATAGTAATCACATTATGACCCGGTAGGGCACGGCAAGTTTTAAAAGAGTGTAGGCAGTTTACACTTACGCCTCAGATAAATAATATTTATCTTATTCTTTTACATAACACTCACTAATCTAAAATAAACTCTAATAGCTTACTTTTCTTAAAGTAGTAATTTTAATATACAAAATAAAAATAGTAATGTAGTATTTTTTTAAATTATAAATCTTACAAATCGTTAACTAATAGAACACCAATTTTCGGCACTTTCATTTATTTATGAAATTACTTTACAGATTTTAAAATGTTATTTTAGTTTTGTTTATGTTACGTTTTTGTCATCGAAATATTCATTTAATGTGTAATATATATATTTTTAATAATAGTTGTTTAATGTTAGATTGAAAATTCTGTCATTTGTGAGGTTTTTAATGTGATTTGGTAATTTATAGAATATTTTGATTGACATTACAAGTAGTCCGTCTGCGTGCATTTTCATACGGGAATTAGGAAGTACGAATAAATATTGTTGTCGTATTGAATATTTCGTGGGTATATCGGATCGCTTTGTATAAAACTCTGGATGTGACCGTACAAATTTACATGTTTCTAAAATGTAAATGCTCAGTAGGGGAAGTAATTTAATATTTTGAAAGTGAGGCTTACAGGTTTCCGTTTGTTCTATACAAGGAATCTAACTAGCTTTTTTTGTAAGGTGAAAAGTGTAGGTGCATGGATACTATTGCCCCATAGAAAAATACCATAGTTAAACCATGCAAAGGCATATGCATATGTCGTTATCGTTAATGCTGTTTTTAAATTGGTTGACTTTTTTATTTCGTAAAGTGCGTACGTAAACTTAGATATTTTCGTTTTTATTTTCTGAACGTGTGCTTTCCAGTTTATATGTGTATCTGTATTTAGTCCGAGCAGAGCAAAATTGTCAACAACTTCTAACTGTATATTATTATAAGCAAAATTTACATTTAGTGAAGTATAAGCAAAATTTACATTTAGTGAAATAAATTACGTTATTTTTCGTTAAGTCAACGTAAGCAGCATCACATTGGCCATGCCTGATCCTCAAAATACTGACTTTAGTGACTATTTTTTCGAAAAAACTGACTTTTACTGACCTATGCCAAAAAAACTGACTTTTACTGACCATTTTCCACCCCTGTACTACAACACTGGGTCCATTTTTCACTTCTTTCAGATTGTTAGGTTTGGGCTGAACATGGACATTGATGAATCAGTGAGCCATAACTTGCATTTTTATAAATTAAAGATTTGTTTCTCTAGGCCTTCACTAAGCAGATTCCGCCATGAATTGCAGGAAGCGTATGTGGGTGGAGGCAAGTGTAGGGACGGAATGAAAAAGTATTACACACGTTGTAAGTAACAAATGTTGTAAAGGTATTGAACGACTCGCCTGTTACCCGGATAAACCGACATGGTTTTCGTGGAACAGTTTTTGTTATAATATTATATGTGATTTCTTATAATTAAATAAATTTTAAAAAATTTAAGGGAAAAGTACTCACTTTATCTCAATTGATGCAGCTCCGCCCACATCTTCAACTTTATTCAATCTGAAAACAGATAAAAAACATACAGTCACATATCTTACACATACAAGACAAGGTAAGATTTGTTCACTTTACAAAACAATAATTAAAAGAAAGACGAGAATTATCTATTTGTGCCTGTCTACCTGGTTTATTGCCAGAAATAAAAAGGTCGACCAAACGGTGGCATGTTATATGAAAATTTTACTATCGTTTGTTGATAAATTTATCCGAAAACTGGAAAACTTACTTACAGATTAGTTATCCATGCAACTTCTGTTACATCGGACGGCTACTTTAACTGTGCTCTCAGTATCATCGAGTTTTTCGTTTTGTTATGACTGTTTTCGTTTCCGTTTTGTTATTGTTCTTGTTATATTTATTTTTTACTGCGATGGCAGAAATGCTATGCATAAACTGTCGTGGACCATGTGAGGGTCGAAGGACTTACAGTTGGAATTCTCGAGAAGAACACCATAGTGGTGTGGTGCAGATTTTTATTGCAGATCCAATAGCGAGACCGATGTAACAGAAGTTGCATGGATAACTAACCTGTAAGTAAGTAATCTAACTTCTATTTTTTATTATGGGATGGGTTAACTCTTGACTACAATCTTGACCAAGGACATAGATGAGGTCAACGATGGAGCGAGTTAACCCAAAAAATGCCAATTAAGGCACTGGTACTCCCATGCACCGACGGAACACAGCAATCTGTTTGGTGTCGGACTTCGTTAGGAGGGTGGTCGCGAACCAGACGGCCCTTTACAGAGCCTACCACACCGCATGAGACCATAGAACGACACCTCAGATTCAGAAAAAAATGAAGTGTTGTTGCCTGGGATGGAATACTAGGAGGCAGGTCGGTTTCATTTGTGTTTCCTTAGTCGCCTCTTACGACACCCACGAAAAGAGATGGGGTGGTGTTATTCTCCATCGATCACTACACGGCAAAAATGAAGAATGTAACAATGATGATTTGTATGTAAATTACAAAATAGTAACTTACCGCGCCAGGTTATGGCAGACGCTCTTATGCCGCTCGTGCCAGTCCTTCCTCTGGCAGGGTACAGAGCAGTATGGCGTCACCCCGCATCCCCCACAGAAGCTGCCAGCTCCATGGCCGCAAACCACGCACTCCTGCGATGCCACACGCTGCAGTCCCGGTATTTTAAGCTGTGGTCCGGTAACCGGCCTTAGATTTAGTTTCGAGTCGTCACAACGTAGGGGAGAAGTGGCATAAGTGTCAGGCACAGACATGTACACGACTAGACGAAGCAAGTGTATGTAGACAGCAGCACGTCAGGTTAGGTTAGTCACTTGCACTACGAAAGCCAGCGCTATTACGAGCGAGATAAGGGCGAAGTCAATGTATAGCCCGATGTGCTGCCGTGTGTACTTCGCGGTGGAGCAAAATTTGCTTCCTTTAGCGCCGTTCCATTCAGTCCATGCACGAACGTTCTCGATAGAAAACAAAAAATGCTTAACTGTGCCGTTTTGAGCTATAAAAACTACGCAAATAAAGTGGGACGAGATAATGGAAACGTTTCCCGTAACTAAATCGCTCGTGTGACGTCACAGTAGGTAGAAAAATAATGGCACGCTTGGTTTCTATTGAGACGATGAGACTAGCGTAATCTATTCGTTTATGTCTGTGGAGCTAGATTTTGAAAGAGCCACTTGCATTTTTTCGGTAGTTTAGGAACGTACTTGGTTGGTGATTTTTATGTTTGTGCATGCATCAGCCACCCGATTAAGTTTGAACGTGTTTACCAAAGCTAAACCGCTCACGTTTCCTTTGTTTTCCAGTCTGAACGTTAGTATATTAGCTTTTGGTAAACACGTTCAAACTTACCACAATTGGGAGCAGGTATTGCCACTTGGGGGCAGCTTTCTGTCTGTACTGTCAGACAGGTGGGATTCCCTGCTGCTCCGGCACTGGATGCGACTGCACACCAGTAGTAGTTGGTAATCGCATCTAGGGCCGCGCGCGAAATTAATTTTGTTTATAAATGTGTTTTATTTTTTGTTACTAACATTAGGTATAAGTTTTTTTGTGATTTACTAACAACTATGGATGTATAATCCGAAATCAATGATTACTTTAATTAAAAAAAAAAAAAAAAACAACCAAATCCGTTCCTAAAGTACCGAAATAATGCAGTGGCTCTTCCAAACCTGGCTCCTTCATGCCACTTCTCCCATATAGGTCGTGCAACAAGAGTTGATGCGAGTTTATGCGCACACAGACGTAATATCTGTAGGACACAGTCGATTGATGAAACAACCGTTAAGAAAAAAATCTTTGAAATTAAAATTACTACCAAAAGTTCTGTACCCTTTAGCCGCACACCTGAAATATTATTCTTACTAATATTATAAATGCGAAAGTAACTCTGTCTGTCTGTCTTTCACGCCCAAACAACTGAACCGATTAAGATGAAATTTGGTACAGAGATAGATTAGAGCCTGGGAAAGGACAGGCTACTTTTAATCCCATAGGTGGGCACAATATAACCTGTAGTCCACGCGGGCGGAGCCGCGGGCGGAAAGCTAGTTGTCAATATTTACATAGATCTCCTTGTCGCACTTGTGGTTACGTTATAGGAGGAAAATATAAATATTGACAATAATATGGTATGTCTGCGGTTAATATTATAAAAAAGTCCCCACCACTTGTCTGTCTGAACGCGATTAACTCAAAAACGACTGAACGGATTTTCGTACGGTTTTCACCAATGGACAGAGTAATTCAAGAGGAAGGTTTACGTGTTAAATTAATTCCCGAAAAGTCCCGGGCGGGAAGCTAGTTCTATATATTTTTTCTTTTGAGTAATTTACGACGCTAATTGTATACAAATTCTGGTAATTACATCGGTAAATTGGTATTTTAAGAATCTGGTATACTGAGAAAAAAGGGCTGAAAGCCTCCTCTTTTTGTTGAAGTCGGTTATCTTATTTCAATATAGATATAACTTAAACCTAAATGCAATAATTAAGTCTGTTAGGTCCGTATTAAAGAACGCGACTCAGACTCTGATCTATACTTAAGTAGCTGTCGTCTTTGTCATTTTGATAGTGGGAGAAAGAGACAATCAATACTTAAGTATAGATCAAGACTTGAGTCTCCTTCTGTAATACGGACTTTAGAGTATTCGCCTCAGCTTTTGTTGTGCGACCTATGTGAGGTGACTGAATAAGTTAGCGAAACTTCATGAGCTGGGTACCTACCACAATCGTTTAAAAGCATTTCTGTTTAGGATCCAACTCAAGAGCACGTCAAGCTTGACACTTTGGACCAACCCTGCATTGTATGGCGCGCAGTATAAATCAGAGCTCAACTTAAACTGGTAGTGTAAAGCGTGACCTGCTCTTGACTGTACGAAGGCAATTATTTCTTCAAATGTGGACCCATACTTATTGGGCAGTTTTTCAGTTTCTTGGGCAGATTCACATCCTCAATTTTGGCTAGCTAATTAGTCATGGGGAGAATCAGACACTTAAGTAGATAACATTACCGTGACTAAGTTTGGCTAACTACTTAATTAACCTTTTCACCGCCAAAGTCTGATATATCAGTCAATTTTTTTTTTACTTTAAGGCGACTACAGCACCCGATAAAGGCAGCACACATAGGAATAGTGCCATCTCCGTCTCTCAACAGGCCTGGGCCGGCAGTGCGAGCAGTGTCGATACACGAAGTTTACGGACTATGAAAGCGTGCGTGCGTAAAAACATGTTGGAAAGTTAGAAAAATGAGATTTATGGAAAGGTAACAGCTTAAATCGAAAAATGCGTTAACTACTTATCGAGAGTGTTCAATCACGAACATTTTGATAGCAAATTCAAGTTCCTGTATGCATTTTACTATCGTTTTTACAGCTTAAAAGATACGCAATATTGATATTTAGAGGTGACTTTGTGAGCTTTTTCTATCGAACCAAAAGTGCTGAATCATGTTTTCAGCAAACTACTTATCTAGTTTATGTCCTGAATATTACCGTAGTATTTTTTTCTTCGATTTAATGCAGTGCGTCATGCTTATCTACGCATCATAAAATCGTAATTTAGGTGCTGTAGTCGCCTTAATATAGATCAAAACTTAATTCTCCTTCGGTAATTCGGGCTTTAGTCAGAAGCCATTTAGCAGTTTTAGAACTCTGAAGTTTACCAGTTATTCACATACTTACACTATTGAAATGCCTTTATATGGAGTGACTCTAAAGCGAAAATTTAAAGGATAATTATCTTCATGAACCGAAATGTCTACAAGGAAAAAGCGTCGCCAAGGGGGGGTAGGAAGGGGCAGCTGCCCCCCCTAGAGATTAAAAAATGTAGCCAACTGCAAAGCAACCAAAGTTGAGCCGTTCTTATTACAATCGCCAATTCGCCACAGAGACAAGTGTAAAACTCATGCTCTTGGCTTTACCTACAATTCATATTTTTTTCATCCTCCATAATACTAACTTGCCCCCATCTGGGCCAAGGGCTGGCGACGCTCTAAGGAACCTATATGAAATTCTTTAAAACTTTTTTCGCCTTCTCAAAAAGGCAAACCAGCTGATCGCACAATTTTCGACCCTGATTGCCTATTTGTATGAGAAGTTGAATTTTTTATGGAGAATTTCATATGGGTCGCTTGGGGAAAGTGTGTTTCATGGGTAGAGCACACTCCATAAAGTTTTGCCAACTAATAATAAAACTCCAAAGAAAATAATAGTAGATTACCCAACAAGTGAAAAAAAGGTGAATTCTTTTCGAGGGATACAAGAGCCGAGATGTTTTTTTTTCACGTGTTAGGTGCTCTACTTTTTACCATTGACTACGAGAAAAAGAAATTATCAACAATAGCTGCTGCTTTAAGGCGAAATGACTCTGGAACGAGAGGTTCATTTTATGATTTTGAGACAAAAAACTTTTAACAGTTTTAATTGCATGAAAATTGCACAGAAAATTGGCTGAATTCCTTAATCTAAATTTAAAATGTTTAACCGAGCCATATTCCATACAGCCAGTTATTACATACAGCCAAGTTTTAGTACGTTTTTATAGCGAGAATATGCAACCTCCTTGCACATTTTCTTTTGTTTTCTTACTAATATCCGTATATTCGCGCATGTTCCAAATTCAAAATGTTTTATTTACTCAGTGAAATAAACAGCGTTTCATTCACTGTTTTTGAAGAATAATGGACCCTTTTTCGAGGGGCAATGGTAAAAAAACATATCAAATTATGCGAGGTTATTGATCAGTGGTCGGCCATTTTGTCACACCATGACGCCATCTTGAAGTTGGCTTTGCTAACATGACTATACTAAGAATTTTAGGGAAAACGAATGTTTGGCGCGAATGAGACTTGAACCCACGACTTCAGGATTAGATCGCCGCGCACGACACGACTTAAAGGCAGCGCCATCTGTGGCTCGTACGGAGAACTACATACTCATACTACTTATTCAAAGTAGATTATGACTGTCTTCTTCTTCTCATCGTGTAGGTATAGTCAAGTGTGTGGCGAACTTAGCTGACCCTGGTGTCAGAGTTTACAAACCGCACAATGGCCTCTGACTTGGTTTTTAACGACTGTAGTCAATCAACAACAGCCGGGACCGACAGCTTAACGTGCCCTCCGAACCACGGAAACGCTCGTGTTAAATTTATTTTATTTATTTATTCGATAACAAATACATTTGTGTTCGAAATCAATCTTAACCGTCTAAAAATTCTTGTACATCATAAAAACATTTACTTAATGAAAAAAGTTTCAATTTATTCTTAAGGCGATTAGATCCCTCAATTTCCGAATATTGAGCATTTTGTAAAGCTTACTTCTCATTTATGACTGGCCAGGGAAAGTTGAAAAAAAAATATGTGAAACATCTGTTCAAGGACTACATGTGGAACGTCAGTATTTTTTTTTACGTCTTTGTATTGTATTTAAAAAAAAATACCACGAGACATCGATTTTTGACTTAAATTCCTTACTGCTCCTAAACGGCTATGATATATGGAAATATTCTTATACTAATTAATTAAGAATCCCTTTTTCTTGAAACACAACGTTTAAATTTTGTAAATCGAACAATATTTTCATTCAAAAGTTACGAAAAACGGAAATCCGAACGTTTAGTTGCAGAGGGTGGTCTGCGCGGGCGCGGGCGGCAGTCCTCCGCTGGCATTCCGACGGGACGGCTGTGTCACTCGTATCCAAACTTTTACGAGCGATAAAGCGTATTTTCTGTTTGCCTGTGTGCGTTGACACAGTATATTTATGTATTAGTGTGCTTAGAGAGTAGTGCAGTCAGACGATATTATTGTGTTACGGTATAGCTCGCGCGTGGACGCTAATTGTACCTACTATTATAAGTTTGTAATCTAGTCGTAATATTTGATTATTTTGCGCTTATAGACGTTTGACGAAATTTAATTGTATTAAGTACTTATGCGGATCTAAATCTATATGATTGAATATATATAATATGTATAGGGTGTTAAGTAATTCGATCTTATCCTCTCAGGTGGTGAATCAGCCCATGACACTGAACAATTTTCGAAAATTCGCTTGCCACACCCGGAATCGAACCAGCTAAAATCCAAAAAAAGCACCCTGTACTTTAATAGTATTGATCGATAGGGTCAATCGTAAGGATAAATCTCCCTAACAAACATAGTAAATTAAGTGAAAGGAAGACCATTAAATCTAAGCTTACAAATTTGATGGGACGTGTTAAAGCACTTTTACTTAAGGGTCCCATCGTTAGGTTTTATGTAGTTTAATGGTTCTCTTTTCATCTAATTTACCATGTTTGTTAGAGACATTTGATCTTTACGATTGACCCTATCGATCGATACCATAAAAGTGCAGGGTGTTATTTTTTTGAATTTAAGCCGGTTCGATTCCCGGGTGTGGCAAGCGAAATTTCGAAAATCCTTGAATGCTGTTTTGTTTGTTATAGAGCGGGACCTATTCGTAAAAAAGTCTTCAAATAACGATTTTCGTGGGACTTACCTCCGCCATACGAACTACTGGTATGTACTTATTCGGCATATTTTCCTGAACACAAAAAGTGCGGTAGTCACTTTCTAAGGGTATGGAGGGGGTAGCTATGACGTGACGTATTTTATTTACGCTATATTTAGATAACTACTGGACAGATTTACTTAAATAGGGTCTCAAATGAAAGATAATTTAATGAACATTGTTTTATTCTAAAGATTCATTAGTGTAAACCTAGTAACAAAATAAATATTTTCAAAAAACGACATTATGTAAAATTAAACTTTTTTTACTGTGTGAAAAGAACAGAAACCGTTAGGATTACGGTAATTTAGCTCATTATAAAAAAATTGCTACACTTATCAGAATTCTAATGAACCTAAAAACGTTTAAGTCGAGCTATAAACAACGGAACTGCAGTCGTCTAAGTGAGCGTGGGTAGCGCGTGACAAAACGGGTAGAATCACAGCAAAATGAAAAAGTATTATGAACAGGCATAATTTTTATTAACAGGCATTTCTTTTTGTCAAAAAATTTTCTTCATTTTGTTACGAACTATTTTCAAAAATTCTCGTAACCAAAATAACGCTTCGTATCGTATCGAAATAAAACTCTTCATACTTGCACGTACTTGCGTTATATTTTAAAACAAAGGACTCAATGGTACTGGTCTGTACTGATGGGTATGAGAGTGTAAACGTACGCACTCGAGGCAGAGGCAGGTCGCTGGCGTGCGAGAGTGTACAGCCGCCATTATATTTTTTACATCGGCAACACTGAGATTCATTCGGAGGAATCCCTGCACCGTGCTGCGACGTGAACTTTGGCACTTGTCGCTTCATTCATTTGAAATCATTTGGTCAGGCCTATGACACTGTTAGTACCAATAGCTGCGAAATTGCGCTGATATCGCCTTTTAAAACTAAAAAACATAGTTGATGTTTGATATGGGTTCCTATAAAAAAGTTCTTTAGCTTCATGAGGAGCCCTAAATTTTGCTAGTTTAAAAGCATTAATAAAGCTTTTTTTATTTAAATCTTTGGCCCATTTTAATAAATCATACATGAATCGAAACAGACTCTTGAGTAACTGTTGCCTTTATGTTGTTGCTACGTAACAGCTACTAGTTTGGTACCCTCTAAGTTTAATTTTTTGCCTGTTCTTGGAGGATGATTGGACGGAACCTTTTTGTATGTACTGTCTTATGTCTGTAATTTATGTCCTGTGTGTACAATAAACGTTCTTATGATTGCACATTAAACAGACATAGTTAAAAATTCTAATGCAATTGTTTTAAGCATCTCCTTTTCAGATAACTAGATTATGTAATATGACATGCTATGGTTAAAGTTACATTACACGAATCAAATGTTTTTGACCCTGATTGATTTGTTAAATACATAGTTTCATTAAATAATAAAATAAGATAATAGATACATATCCAATCGTAGGGAATATTTTTTTATGTTGTTTGTGGTATTATCTAGATATAACTAAATAAACCAGAACATTAATGAAAATAAATCTCTGACATGCTGCTAGGTAGTAATAAGTAACATTTTATTCATTTAAAAGCAGTAGGTACAGTTTTAAAGTACAGTGTGTAATAAATATGCCTATTGGGTTTCTTCATGGGACAGACTGTCAGCCGACTCACCCTGCACTAGGAATAAATCTGTATTGCAGTGGTAAGATATCTAGTCAGTTCACGAGAGGTAAGGTTATGGTACTTATAGTTGAGTTGTTTTACAAGTGAATAGGCACTTCGCTAAAGGCTTAACCAATTTCCAGAAAGAGTAAATAAAAGTGAATAGATAGATTCTCAAATATAGACCCATATGTGTTGCCACAATTCCGTCAATATCATGTAGCGCAGAACACTTTACTTTATAATAAATGGTAATCAGCCATTTTGTGAAAAAAATGTGGATAATAACTTTTTTGAGTTACACCCAGGTGACACTTTTAACACTCTCATGTTTTCAAAATGGTTCAATGATAATCAATGGAAAAGTAAAAGAATAAATAATATTTTTCAATGACTATAATCATTGAAAAAATTTGATAGCTATCAACGTCTGACCCTTTTGGCGGGGGCTGTCAGACAACTTGAAAGACTCCTATAATTATTGAATTGTTATCTTTTTTGGTAACCCCAGTGTCATTACACGGTTACACATTACTCTCTCTGCTCTTTGTGGTGGAAAGTTTTGAATTTGAAAATTTAAATAATAGGTACAGTGTGTCCAATTAAGAATAATGCGTAACAGATTTTATGGACTTCCCTACTTTACTCAGTGGTTCGCCCAGAGCAATTCCGTATTCAGTGAAGAGACATGGGTAATAAAAGCGAATTCTCTTGCCTTCTTCATCGAATTGGGTTTTGTCAAAATAAACGCTACGCTACACACTCAAAGGCCCACACTAAGGTTTTCTCTTGTGTCGTGGGTCCCTTGGAATACACACAAAGACAAACACCCATGACCCGAGAACAAACATCTGCTTTTTACACAAATGGTTTGATTTAAAGACACCAACTGGCTGTGTTTAAGAAGCTGTTTGTTATTAAAATCTTTGGTCACATTTGACCCAACTTAAAAATTTGCATAGACTTACTATTGATATGAATGCATTATATTCATAATTAATTAACTTCAAATTAATTGAAAAAGTTTTATAAGAAAAATATTTTATAGAAATGAGAAGCGACCAAAATTGGTGCCATTTGTTATCATTGTCAAACACAAACACTGACCAAGAATTTGTAAAAAAAAAAAATCTCATTCCTATATTCTGTCCCTGCTACTTCAGCTTTCTCCGAAAGAGTTTTTTCAGTCATTAAGACTAAATGGAGAGACGACAGAAACAAAGCCATGTTAAATTTAATTAAAAATTAACTCTTAATATGTTCAATTATAATTTTGACTGTATCGAGGCAGATAAAAGTTTTAAAAAGACAACAAGTTAATAAAATATGCAAAAAGTTCAAAAAAACATGTATTTAAGTAAAACAATAACGAATGCTGTTTTATTTTATCTAATACCTTTTTTTTACCTTCTCCCACCTTAATATACTTTATTTCATGAAAAAAAGTTGGTTATCCTAGCGTGCACTTAACTCAGTGACAAGACGCCATCATGACAGTTTGAGGTTATCTTGACATACAGCATGACGTCACAAGATGGCGAATTAAAGGCGATAGCAGCGCCATTTCGCAGCTATTGGTACTAACAGTGTCATAGGCCTGACCAAATGATTTCAAATGAATGAAGCGACAAGTGCCAAAATTCAAGGCGCAGCACGGTGCAGGGATTCCTCGGAATGAATCTCAGTGTTGCCGATGTAAAAAATATTATGGCGGCTGTCCACTCTCGCACGTCAGCGACCTACTTCTGCCCCGAGTGCGTACGTTTACACTCTCATGTCCATCAGTACAGACCAGTACCATTGAGTCATTTGTTTTGAAATATAACGCAAGTACGTGCAAGTGTGAAGAGTTTTATTTCGATACGATACGAAGCGTTATTTTTGTTACGAGAATTTTTGAAAATAGTTCGTAACAAAATGAAGAAATTTTTTGACAAAAAAATGATGCCTGTTAAAAAAAATGATGCCTGTTCATAATACTTTTTCATTTTGCTGTGATTCCACCCGTTTTGTCACGTTATTTTCAAGATTATTCGTACCAAAATCTAAGTACAGTAGTCAGTTCGGCGCTACCCACGCTCACTTAGACGACTGCAGTTCCGTTGTTTATAGCTCGACTTAAACGTTTTAAGGTTCATTAGAATGCTGATAAGTGTAGCTATTTTTTTATAATGAGCTAAATTACCGTAATCCTAACGGTTTCTGTTCTTTTCACACAGTAAAAAAAGTTTAATTTTACATAATGTCGTTTTTTGAAAATATTTATTTTGTTACTAGGTTTACACTGATGAATCTTTAAAATAAAACAATGTTCATTAAATTATCTTTCATTTGAGACCCTATTTAAGTAAATCTGTCCAGTAGTTATCTAAATATAGCGTAAATAAAATACGTCACGTCATAGCTACCCCCTCCATACCCTTAGAAAGTGACTACCGCACTTTTTGTGTTCAGGAAAATATGCCGAATAAGTACATACCAGTAGTTCGTATGGCGGAGGTAAGTCCCACGGAAATGAACTTTATTCTCCTTGGGTCCCGCTCTATTATTAAAAATAAAGGAATGTTTCCTTTGAGTAAAATTTTCTATCTACAGTATTTACAATACACAATACAATACAATAGTCTTTATTGCACACATAGGATTACAGAATATGTTTATACAGCGAATTTGAAATAATGTATACAAATAGGCGGCCTTATTGCTTAACAGCAATTTCTTCCAGGCAACCTTATGGTATAGGAGTTATAGATTGAAATGCGGGAAAGGCGCAAATATTAATTAAATAATAATTATAAATAAGTTGACTATTTATGCACTAAAAATATATCACAAATATATATTTATTAAGATTTATATATATTTATTTAGAGTACTTTCCCTCCAGGAGACGTTAAAAAATTCCACCCTGTATATATGCGACCGGTGAGAATGCCAGAATTGTCGAATAATAGCATTACGTCGATTGCGGCAATCAAAATAATTCAACTTAGATTAAGTATAATTACTTACATACACCGACATCTTTTGTTATTAGAAGTACCTAGTTAGATTCATCAATACAAACTCAAGTGATAGGCAGTAATGTATGGAGTGCGCTTCTGTACATTCTACGCCTGTGTATTCTTTGACCGGTGTTTTCTTGCGGGGTGCGGGTTGTGGCGCGCGGGGCAGAGGGCTCAAACGTCAAGGTCATTGACGACTCTAATCGCCTTAAATACATTTTTACTGTTTTCGACCTTCAACTCTACAGGCAACTTATTATAAAATCGGGTAACTTGATTTAGGACTCCGTGTTCAAAAACATTTAAATGTGGTGCAATTAGTGACTTTAAGTCCTTCCGTCTGGTGCTCTCTCTTTTCTCTCTCTCAATTTCTGTTTCATATCGTTTACAAGTTACTACAAAGTCTGTCAGTATTATTAATATATAAAGACTGGGTATGGTTAATATGCCAAGTCTTACAAAATGGTCACGACATGATTCCCACGGCGGTATTCTAACCATAGCCCTTATCGCCCTTTTTTGCAAAATGAAAGCTCTATTTGTATTGTAACTATAACTAGCACCCCAAAGTGTAATGCTTTGTCTAAATCTAGACTCGACAAGGGCACAATAAACTCCCTTGCCACTTTGGTCACCCATAAGGTTCCCTGCCTCTGTGTACGTTGCTTAACCTCACTGATCGGTTGGGATCAGCGAGCGCTTCATTATGACTGTTAACGATTTCGTGACTTGAAGGCACGATAGCTCAGTAGGTTAGAGCACCAGGAGACCTAATCCTGGGGTCTTGGGTAAAAGCCCTTTTCGCGCCAAACATTTTTCTTTACCTAAAATTCTTTGTGAATATCCCTGTACGCGAGAGTAAGCGTTTTAAAAATACTAAATATGACTACACTAATCTATCACGAATCATTTAGTCCTAGAAACTATAGTACGTAGCTTGAAGCCTATATAATGAAGAAACGCCAGTGACTCCTTCGTCGCTTGTTAAACGAGGATTCCATTCTTCAATAAGATAAAGGACATCATTCACGGCCCATACAAAAAATACCAACGTTTTTAAAGTGGCGGCCCAAAAAGTTTAAGTTATTATTTCGAAAGAACATATTATTCTAACCATTTTTTAGTATGATAGCTAAGCTGTACGACCATTACTAGATTCGTTCTTGACACTTATAAATCTGGATTTTAAATGTTCCGGCCATAGAAAATAGTGTTTCAATAGATTGTGATACAAAACATTTTTCGTATTAGGTTAAAGGTTTGAATTCTAGATTTAAAAATGCATTTAAGCTTGAAAATCTAGATTTTTAGCTTAAAAAAGGAAAATTCGTAAGGGTCGTACAGCTTAGCTGTCATAATAAAAAATGTTAAGAATAATGTGTCCTTTTGAAATAATAACTTTACTTTTTTTGGCCGCCACTTTTAAATTTTGGTACATTTTGAGTGATGTCGTTTCTCGCACCAATACGTGCAAATTAGGAGTGTCAGTTAATTAGAACTTGAACTTTGTCACTATAATAACACCAGATACAGCACGACACTTGGTTGTATGCACAACTTCACACTGGATGGGAAGTGAAAGAAAAACATAGATTATGCCAGCTATCAACTCTTTCTTAGACGACTAGAGTTGGCAGTTTTTGTTAGTGTAAGAATTCAACTGTCTGTTTTTTGATGTAAACCCAACAATTACATAACTCTAAAATTAAAACTCCCATAGCTTATAACTTTTAAAACGCTTAATCAATTTTAATAAAATACAGCTAAGATACAATCTCGATCACGTCAGCTTTCAAACAAAAAACCTTCGAACAAGTATAAAAAACTATGTTTTTTATAGTTGAGGAGTGTCTTTTCAAAAGGGCTTATTTCCAGTTTGAGTCTTTTTTAATCTGACAATTCCATTTGATTCTCCATACAATTAAACGTAACTGACTTTTACTTATCTTTTTTTATGAAACTTGACCATCAAAAGTGGCTTCCGAATCGAAACTGCTCATTTTCCATATATTTTTACTCATAATGAGTTTTTGTGTAAAGAGTTTTTAGCAATTTCTGAAAAAATTGACTAAATTGAAATAAGCCCTTTTGAAAAGACACTCCTCAGTTGATCGAAGCAAAAAACGGATTAAAATCGGTGAATATGTTAAGAGGTACAGTCAAGAGCAGGTCACGCTTTACAACAGTTTAAGCCGAGCTCTGATTTATACTACGCGCCATACCATGCAGGGCCGGTCCAAAGTGTCAAAGCTTGACGTGCTCTTGAGTGTACTATGCAACAGATAGACAAGAGACACGCGTCAGTCAAACTTATAACATAACACACCTCTTTTTACGTCGAGGGTTAAAATACAATTACATTGCTGAGTCACTACTATTATACTTAATATTTGATTTATTAACTGTATACGCAATTTATATCGACTTGTATTTTGATATTTTAATTTAACCCCCAACAAAAAAGAGGGGTGTTATTAGTTTGACGTGTGTATTTGTATGGCTATGTATCTGTGTCCGTCTTGTGGCATCGTAGCTCCTAAACGAATGCAACGATTTAGATGCGTTTTGTTTTGTTTGAAAGCTGACGTAATCGAGATGTTTCTTAGCTATCTTTTATCAAAACTTTATAAAAGTTGTAAGCAATCGAATGTCTGGGAGTTCAAATTTAGTTCAGTTCAAATTTAAGAGTTATTTTACACTCCAAAAACAATAAAAACCAAAATCTCAATCGAAAATTTATTACAAAAACCATAAATACTAAACATAATAATGCATCAGTCACATTAGCGCAATACGTAATAATTATTGATAAATTAACAACTAACTGTAAAGTAAAAGAATGAGACAAAACAACAAAGGTATAACTAATTTAAAACTAAGCTAAAAGACATTGAGTAAAAGTACTTACCCTATAAAAATGATGTATAATTTATGAAAATTCGAAATACTTTGTGCCTGAATGTCTGCGTCATTGCGAGGTAGGCAGGGATTTTTGAAATGGGACAGTCAAATGTCTATGTCGGTCGAACTACAGTAAGGCCCTTCGCACATGGCAGTCAGAGGCCATTTGGCGATTCGAAATCGGGCACCAGGTTTAGTCAAGTGCCACACACTTGACTATACCTACACGATGAGAAAGGAACGTAGGGATTTTTCAAAGGGGATAGTCAAATGTCTATGTTGGTGGAACTACAGTAAGGCCCTTCACAAATTGCAGTCAGAGGCCATTTGACGGTTTGAAATCTCTAAGACCAGGATTAGTCAAGTTCGCCACTCACTTCACTATGGAAGGTAGGGATTTTTGAAATGGGACAGTCAAATGTCTATTTCGGTCGAACACGGCGTCGTAGCGTAAGCGTATTGTAATACGTGGAAGCACTACAAGCACGTACAGCGTCAGCGTATTGTACGTCGCCCGGCTTCGTGTGCGGACTTGCTTGAAAGAGAACGAGAAAACAAAGTGGAACACAAGAATAGTAGAGAAGGAGAGATAGAAGAAGTATAGAAGGAAGAAGAGTATAGAGTACGAAGGAAGAGAAAAGAAATAAGAAGGAAGAGAAAAGGAAATTAGGAAGACAGTAGAAAGTAACAGAAAGACTTAGAGAAACGATAAAGATAGAAAAGAAGATGGTGGATTCACTTATAACAAATTGGCTATGGAATGGCTGAGGATAATCTTATCAGTCCAGCTGTTCTAATAAGGTTTTCAGTAATTTGTGTGATATAGTCTCAAAGTGGACTGATCACCTGCTTTTGTCTAATTGACGTTCCTCTGTAGAATGTAAAAAGCAATTTTTGCAATCAATTGTATTAACAATTATGTTTAGCGTGTTCTCCTATGTAGAATATAAATAAGCAGGATAGTTAAGATGAGAGGTAGAAGGAAGAAAAGGATAGCAGATTCACATATAAATTCGCTGTGGCTAATCTGATCTGAACAGTCCTTCTGTTCTGCCATTATTTGTTTATGTATTATTTGAGTGAAGAAGAAAGAGGAAACAAGAAGGATAGTAAAAGGAAGAGAAGAAAGAATAGAATAGAAGAAGCTAGAAGATTCCCTTCTGTTGTCAAATTGGGTGTGATTAATTTGCACAAACCACTTATGTTCCTCTAACACTAAATGTTTTTGTATTATTTAATTCAAAAGTTGTATCTAAATGTCTAGTTACAGGTACATGTTTTAAATAAATATAACAGAAAATACTGTAATTTAATCAAGAATTCTAAAAAAAAGTAAATTAAAGAAGGTACTAATCAATATTAGATGACGTTTGTCTAATTTTCTTATTAAGGCAAGAAAAATGAGGCCACTAGTCCTAAGTAGACATTTTAGTCCGCAGATTTAGCCACTAGCGCATGTAGGTGTTGATTGTGGTTAATACTTATTGATAAATATGCGTGCGCGTGTACGCAACTGACCGCGCTGACACGCACGCACAACATTTATGTACACGTCTAACCACAAGTTTAATTTTGGGAAGCAAGAAAAATAATTTTGAATGCAACAGTAATTTCATGATTAACCTGAACTCAAATATAAAATTAGAAAAGGCCAAGACGATATTTTCACTTCTAGAACCTCCTGTTTAATTAGAATAATTCATTTCACAGAATGAACTGAACACTGTTCATAATAATAATACTAATAAAAAGCAAAACAACACACATCAACTACCAAACAGGAATGGTACAAATAAGTCTTGGTGAAGTTATAATAAAATAGAACCAGTAGTTCATCACCTAAAGGGAAAATAAAGCGCTAGTTGGCAGCTCTCCGCAGAGAGTAATAGTTTAGAAGGAGCTTAATAGTTTCGAAGTATTGTGAACGAAAAGCTGACAACCTGTAACCATGCTTTATGTTCACTTTTGTTCAACATAACGCCTAGATTCCTATAATACACAACTATTACGACAAATGCCAGTTGTGCACTTTAGGGAATGCAAAATTGCTGCGCTATTAAGAGATGAATTACTGTTACACATATGTTTTATTTTACGAAATCTGAAGGATAACTCATGTTTCTATGTATATTTAGTGAATAGCGCTATTCAAATCAAAATAAAGTAAATAAGCACGCGTTTTTCTCATCAACAGATTTCCTGAGACATACCATCTGCAGAATAGTCATAAGGTTTACCTATCACATTTTAAACTTGTCGAAGATCTAATCTAGTAACCTAATTACTGTATAAATAATTAGAATGGAATGTTCTAAGTTACGAAGTAGTGCGATAGATACTGTCATGTCATAGTGAATTCAGGTCAAGTCAATCATTAAGATTGTAAGTATGTCCTAATCATTGGCTGTCCCTTTCTGCCTTAACGCATCAAGAATTGGCACTTAAACACAACACTATTTTATCATGTTTCTATTCTTAATGGTCAACACTACAGGAATTGAAGCCTAGATTGGATTGCTATTAAAATATACGTCAGTCTGTACCTATTTTGTAGTCTGTCGGCACTTTATATTCTATTCTAGAAGAAGAACTTTAGCTTCTCGCCACCTATGGTCGGATCAAAGTTGTTTCCTTCGATAACAGAAGCAGACTGTCTGTCAATAAGGATAGTAAACTTCCCATTGTTAGGGTAAGAAGCGTCGGTAAACACTTTCCAAAGCTCAGTGTTCAATCCAGGGTTCTTATCTTCTAAGAGATCGAATATGATGTTTAAATCGTCCTTGTTGTCAGGCAAAATGTTCACAGGGATCTTCAGAATCATTTTGCAGAAGTCTTGTGGGTATTCTGTTGGTAAAATCTCATTTGTATTGATGCTTCGCGGCGATTCAGGCTCCATAGCGGGTTGGTTGTCGCTGGATCTGTGCGAAGGGACACCGGTGTAGAAATATAACTTCTCATCTCCCATAGATAGCTTGAAGTCTTCTTTTTCAATCAACTTTGCAGACGCTTCGTCTATTTCCATATCGCATACCTTATGATTCGCCTGTTCTTGTTGGGTAATAACGTACCAATCGTCGACCTTCAAAGAAGGATATTCTTTTCTTAGTGCAGACTTTACCGACTCAAAAGTCATGTCTTTGGGGCCCATCATCGAAACTTTGCTCTTAGACAATTCTAGAGAATTTTTGCTCGATTTTGTGCTCATCCTCTTAGCGTGCATCTTAGTAAGTTCTTCTAAGCTTGCTTTAGGTTTCAGCAAAGACTGTAGGTGACCCAATTTGAACTGTACTGGATTGGTTCCGATGAATTTCTTGAAATTTGGACTGGTCATTATTTGAGCGGATAGCTTGTCAATTTGCATCACTACATCGAGCTTATTCTTCGTGCGGACAGTACTGATTTTCCTCCAGAACTTAGTCCGTAGCCTGGGATTTTGTTTCTGCAATATACCTATTACTTCGTTGGTGTCTTTGTCGGTTTTGACGACCAAACTGATGACTCCGACCGCACCGCGGAATTCAGTCGATTTCAGCTGAATGTGCAGCCTCGCGTTGACATTGGATACATTGTCCTCAATCCATTTCCTTGACAACATACTGTGGCAAATTATGAAAATGACTCCATCAAACAGGTACATGTCATGGAACTTGGGCATATTCTCCTCTGTAATCTCTTCTTTTTCTAAATACTCCAGCATAATATTCTCGAAAGTTCTCTTGATGGAATGAAATAGGGTGTCATCCACACGGGTTTCTGGATAGTTTGATGGTCCTACGTAGAGTTTCAAGTCATCAGCGATCAAATCGGAATAGTGGTTCGTCCTAATTCGAGTTAATGGCGCGTTCATGATCTCTGGATCTATTGGAGCATACATGTTCCTGAGAGCAGTCTCTCGAAGCCGTTTCGCGTCCGGATTTTCAGATTCAGCAACACTGCTCATCGGGTCGTCGAAGTTAACATCCCTCTTTTGTCTATCAATAATTCTAAAACTAATTTTGTCACCCTTGTAAGTCGGGTCAAAGTCAGGACTTTTGATAACTTCCAATGACTCAGGATCGACTCCGAATTGACGCTTCTGTTTGCCAGCAACATCTGAATAGTATTTCCAGCAGTCCGGTTTTAGATTTGGATATTTCGCTTGTAATTTAAGAAGTATTTCCACAGATTCTACATGAGCATGCTCTTTGGGAAGACGCATGACAATTCTAGTATATCGTACCAAGTTCTTTATATCTTTGAAAGTCAATCGTAAGCCTGTCGAGTTGATGAATTTCGGCAAAATTTCAGTAAGGTAATCTTTGGTTTCCAAACAATCACAGATGTAAATTACAGCGCCGTTCGACAAGTAGATGTCCTGGAACTTAGGAATGATCAAATTGGTGAATCGTTGATTCTTCATGTCTTTATGTAAGTACTCCTTGAACAAATGCTTCAAGCGTCTTATGTGTGTTCCCTCAAGCTTATTCTGCGGGTATCCTTCTAAAGTGATAGCGATTTTTAGTTCGTTCTCTATATGAAGATAGTTGGTGCGCCTGTGATACGCTATGCCCCGATTACTATCAATATTCAGGTTACTCGTTCTGCTAATGTTAAGATCATCATTACTCTCTATATAAGATTCAGTTCGTTCGGAAATCGCAATAGCAGAATTAGAACACACCTTGCTCTTTTCATGACGTCTGTAATCTTCCGCCTCAGATTTAAACTGATTAGGTTTCTCTTCTTGGTCACTAAAATTAGTTTCGTCCGACCAATTTATAATTTCTTCCTTATCGCTTATGTACTTCACATTCTTTAACTTCGCGAGTACCTCTTTTCCGAGGCTTCTTTCTAACTCTGCTTTTTCCTCTGCTAAGCTCTTAGAATCCATAGATTTAGGAACTTCCATTTCTCTATTTACAATTTCACTCTCGTGTACTTGCAGGAGGTTTCTAGGTGTCGAATTCTGAGACTTGATCTCTTCTAAAAGTTTAACCCGTGAGGCTACGCTAGACAGATCTTCCTCCAAATCAATTAGACACTCGTGATAGATCTCCACGTACCCTGTCAACTCGAGTTCCATTTGATCGTAATCTATGAAGTTTTTGAAGTTTAAACCTCTAATGAGCTCTCCAGATACTCTGTCGATGATAAACGATGTCGTTTCAATGCCGTCAACGACTTTTCGTGAGTAGATCTTCCATAACTCAGTTTTCAACGTGGGGTTAAAATACTGTAGAAGCCGAAAGACCTCTTGTGCCGAGGTCGGCCAGTCGGACTGTGGAATTTTGAGCAAAGCCAGACAAAGCCTTTTCACTTTAGCTTTCAACAGGATCAAGTTGATGCACATACGTTCCTGTAAGCCCGGCGATATTCTAACCATCCAGTCCCTAGTATCCAAATCCTTGCAAACGCAAACGATCGCGCCTCGATTCAGGTAATAGTCTAAGAAAGAGGGCGACTTCTTCAGCAGCCCTGCTTTGAGCTGCATATCCGTGACGTCAGACAGGCACCGTTTGAACAACTCCATCTGTCGGAGACGCATCTTAGATTTCGGGTACCCTGCTAACGCTACCACAATTTTCAACTGCTCGTCTACAATATCCGAATAGTCAGTGTTCCTCAGTTGTATAAGTCTGTTAGTCTCGTCAGCTTCGTCCTCGTCATCGCTATAAAAGTCGTTATACTTCAGTTCGGACGTCGCCTCACTTTTGAACTTGGAAGCTGGCTTCCTATTTGCGTCACCCTTCTTGCTTATAATATCAGTGTATTTGCTAAGTTCAGATTTTTTGCTAGTAAGATCTGTCGTTTTGCTAGTAATAGATTTCCTACTACTAACCACCTCAGTTTTGGTGTCGATGAGTTTGTTGAAGTCAGTCCTGGTATCTTTTTTCGGGTATTTAGGCTCGGACTTATCTTTGGAGTCGGACCGACTTTCGAAGCGATCTTCAGGACAGAGTTTACAGGTGGAAGGAGTGGATGTGCCTTCTTCGTAGCCAAACTGCGGGTCCCAGGTGGACTGCTGGGTGCAGGGGCAGCCTTCTCGCTCGTTCTGCAGACAAACCATATATCGATACTGTTCTCACTAGACCTGCCTGGCTTTACGGTACTTGCGGGGTGAATTTTGTGTGGTTTCCGTGAGATCGAAGTACCGTGTAATGTCGTAGAGATGGCGCTGCCGTCTTTGGAGGGATTGCTCACTTCCTGCCCGTTTCAGTGACCAAACCCTCCCGTCTTTTAACGGAGGTGTCTTCTTTTGACCACAGAGCATGCTCGCAAAAAATTTTGACTCTTTTTTCCCAAATCCGCATGCTATCCGTAAGCATTTTCATGCATGTACTAAGCGATGATGATGCTTAGTGTATATCTTTTTCTATTTGAATTCAAATGTGGTCACTATTGCTGTAGTTTTGTCTTGCTGCTAAAAGTTAATTTGCCTGAAATTTTTAGATTTGAAGCACGAATATTCGCCTGGAAACAGTTATTCAAAATCACAAGTTTTAAATCACACAGGAATTTTGTTACATGTTATTGTTCTAGTCACTTCAACTTTATAGATCGAATTTGTAATTTTAAAGGTTTTATTTATCTAATAATGATATTATTATTAGAAAAAAATAACGTGCAACTCAAACAAGCTCGCGGTGAAATGCGCCGCAGTCAAATGCCAAAAAGTATCGAAATGACAATGCCAAAGGGCGAGCAAGCCTTTGCGCGATCGCCTTGCACAATCAAAGAAGTTTGACCGTCATTGGAATGGCGTGACGCGCGAGTTTCTCGCGGGCTGTGCTAGCTAAGCTGGTTTTGGGCCAGCGGTCGCATCGCACGGTGCGGTGTCACGGTTCTAAATACTTATTTATTTCAAAACTAAATCGCGAAAAAGACGATCGTCGAGTTTTTTGTTTCACAAACTTTTGGAATTTAGTTATCAATAAATTTTATTCATTTCACAAAAAAAATGTTTTTGTATCATTTATCTGGTATGTAGTACTATACACATTAACACGGCCTAGGGATACTGCACAATTTTTCATACAAAAGAGGCCTGTTTGAGAAGCTATAATAGCATACTCGAGATACATAGAGGGCTATAATTTTCAGACGAGCAAGTGCTAAACTTGAATTTTGAATTCTAGTCAATAAATTTTGTTTTACTTGAAATTTGTGAAAACGTGACGGAAACCACAACTCTTTTGTATGAAAAATTGTGCAATATCCCTAGACCGTGTTGATGTGTGTATTATGTGTATATTAATAAAATGAAATAAATCGTAGATCGACTAATGAAGTAAGTTTTGTTTTTAGATAGATATCTATTGGGTGACTTTTAATTATTCAGCGAAACTGCGGATGTGAATCAGATGTGAACAATTTTCCCCAAGGAATACAGGTCGAAATATAAACATACTAGCTTTCCGCCCGCGTGGACTACAGGTTATATCGTGCCCAACTGTGGTATAAAATGTAGCCTATGTCCTTTCCCAGGCTCAAATCTATCTCTGTACCAAATTTCATCAAAATCGGTTCAGAAGTTTAGGCGTGAAAGACGGACAGACAGAGTTACTTTCGCATTTATAATATTAGTATAGATTTTTCATTTATTCGTACAAGTTGTGCGATCAGCTGATTTGCTTTGAATGGGAAGTTTTTTAAAGAATTTCATATAGGTCCGCTAACAGTTTAAAGTCACTCTATTTACTTATTTCCTCTGTAACTGGTATAGCGGCTTTAGCACAACCTAGCCGTTCAAAAGTGACGGTGATAGAACGTGAATCACTCTCAAAGTAGCGTGACTAGGGGGTTGTGCTCGGGATGCAGAAAATGCAAAACCAAAAAAGTTTCTATTTCGCCAAAAAAAGACAAACCAAAAAATTTTTCCATTTTAAATTTTAAAAAGAAAACCAACATGATGCGTTGATATGAATCAGCCCACTAAACTGAACAACAAAGAAATAAGACAAAAATTTAACAAAGTCATCTCTCCATTTAAATAGATCAGCACATACAGTACAGGGTGTAAGGGACAGGTTAGCAAAATCTGAAACCCTGAACTCAGACCATCATTCTGAACGTTTCCGGGAAAAAATAATTGTAGTCAATCGTAGTTATCAGTAGATTCCACCATTTAAGTATTTGCTAAGCTGTACTTTACACCCAGTATAGCATTGTGTGTTCTGTTGGCCTAAAAGTTTAAGATCCCTTAAGATAACCCATAAATTGTCATGGTCACCCATCAGGTTCCCTGCCTCTGTGTATGTTGCTTAACCTCACCGACCGGTAAAGATCAGCGGGCGCTAATCCATTTCAACCCAACTGTCCTATGAATACAAACCAACATTGCTGTTGAAAAAAGTTCCTTACCATCTCCTTTCCATAGAAAACCATTTATATTAACAGCAATAATTAGTTTACAAATATTTTTAGGGAAAAAAAATATTCGGCGCGAATATAGGGGGACTTGAACCCACGACCCCAGGATTAGATATCCTGGTGCTCCTGCCAACTGAGCTATTGTGCCTTCAAGTCAAGCGGCGAAATTTCTCATTCCCTTACTAAGCATTACGTCGTGCGTGTAGGTTAGCGCCATCTGTGTCTCGTACGGAGAACTAGACTCATATTACTTGTTGCAAAGTAGATTATGACAAGGGCGAAACCTGTTAACAATTATAATTTAGTATTTTTAAAACGCTTACCCCCGCGTGAGGGATATTCACACAGACCTATATCGAGATATTATTTATTTTATTATTTTATTTATTTTACATTTTCGGGAAGATTTACAGACAAATTTTAAACGTACATGAATTATAAATTTAAAAAAAAAATGCTAATTACAAATCTTCACATTTAGCGTTTTAACAGTCATTTAGTTTTTTTTTTTACATATAGCGCTTATCAGAAGGTTCAGCTGTCCTTGAAAAATATCTAGATATTCTATGCTTTACAGTAGTATTATGAGAACGTAGCGTGTCGAATTTTTCGAACCTAAGATGACGTCACGAGCGAGATTTAGTCATGGGAAATCAAAGGCGCTTAATTAAGTAAAACAATAATGTAAATCCGGTTAAAATCGATTATCATTATCATAACTTGGATTTGCTAGACAGTCGTCTCCACAAAGTAACAAACTCTTTTATGGGTCAATGTATACGCTTCTACAATAAGATTCCCACATGTATTCCAAACCTACTTTACAAAAATTTAAGACAATAATTAAACAAAAACTTTGTAAAAAGGGCTATTACAGAATTTTTGATTATCTGTTAGACAAGCAACCATGGGAATAAATTGCTCAGCTCCAGAGTTATTCAGTTATGAAGTCAGTTGAAATTAGAAAGAAAATTTATATGATTGACTTAAAAAGAGCGACCCTCGGAGTTTCTAGCCTATTCTTCTCATGAGGAAGACTGCACCTTTGCGAATAGGCGCCAAGTCAAAAATGCTAATGTGATTCACTGTTTTGCTCAATGATTTACATTGATTTTGCAAATGTATTTTATGACGTTTTCAAGAAACACCTTGTATGTTCTATGAAAATAAAGTATTTTTGATTTGATTTGAATTGGCATAGGTCTCAAGCGGACTGACTTAAGTAGGATAATACTGTGACCGTGGATCACACTTTTTACACGCATGGTAGGTAAACTTTAACCGACTATCTCGATGTGGATTTTCACAAATAATTTTCATTCGCGCCGAATATTTTTCTTTCCTTAAAATTTATTTGTGGATATCCCTCACGCACCCGCGTTTTAAAAATAATAAGTTTGTAAAACAAACTTGTTATGCAAAAGGGGGGCAGGGAGGGGCAGCCAACTGCAAAGCAACAAAGTCGTAAGGACTTGCTTCCCAAAACTTAAACCAACTTCAAGAAACCGAAGAATAAAGAAAAAATCATTTAATGTTCTACATAGTACCTACTGATCTGTTTGAAGTCAATCAAGATTTTGCTTGGCACTGACTTCAAACAGATCAGTAGGTACTACATAGGACATAAATTTTTTTTTAAATTTTTTTCGGTTTTTTGAAGTCAGTTTATTTATTTTTTCTTTTAAGTGTAAATAATACAATGAACATGAGAAACACTGTAAGTGGCTATTCAATCCAAGGGTTTCCCTCGATTTCCCTGGGATTCCATCATCAGATCCTGACCTGGTTACAATGGGACCACCTCTGGAGTATATTCTTTCGAACAAAAAAAGAATTTTGAAAATCAGTCCACAAATAGCGCAGAAATCGGTGAACATACATTAAAAAAAGATACATACAGTCGAACATAGAACCTCCTCCTATTTTGAAGTTGGTTAAAATTTTTAATAAATTCACTAGGTAGTGCTACACAACTTCCAAGTATAAATTATGCGTCCGCGCTGCTTTTTGTCATAGTAGACTGAGATCCCAGGTCCGCCAGACCATACTTATTTTCTCATTAACCAAATGTGTGGGAAATAGTAGTGCTAGTACGTACTAGTAACGTATGAATACCAGGTAACCTGGGCCGACGGCCAATATTCAGCTACCAGGTTCTGAAGGTACTTACAAAAATTACTCATTGTCCTGAAGTCTGGGTGCTACGAAAAATATTGTTACAGTGAACATTATATACAAAAATCAAGGCTCAGATTATAGGTAAAATCGCATAATTTAATTGTGTGATGTAAAGCGTCTGGTAGAAATTACAGCTGACGGAGAGTGTCTGGCGGCGTTGATCATTAATTTTTATAATTAAATAATTATATTTTATAAGACATCAGCACCCAGAGTTCAAGACAAATGAGTAATTTTTCTAAGTACCTTCGGAACCTGGTAGCATTGTGATAAATTAAAAGAATGATCCTATGAGGCTGGCATGGTCATCTAGGGTGTAGCCTCTATAAAAATTGGAAAAAAAGGCTCGCACTGCAAGTGTTAAGCTTCATACTCATAACTGTACCTACAATTATTATTTTTCTCATCCTCCGTTATATTAACTTGTCCCCACCTGGAGTAAGGGCTGGCGGAGCCCTTAGCTAGTTTTGTGACCGCAAAATATTCATTGGACAGTTGTTTTAGAATGGATATTAAAATGAGAGTGAAACTCACCGAGTCTCCGGCACCGGCTGGGAAGCTGCTATCTCCATCATGGTGGTCCTGGCTTCTACACAAACAAACATATTCATGAACTTGGTGTGACTTCCAATTATAGGGACAGTAAATACACAGCGGTGATAGCCCAGTTGGTAATGAGCCAGACTTGTAAACGGAAGGTAGCAGGTTCAAATCCTGGTGCCGGCCTGTACCATTAAATTTGTCTTTTCGGATTTATGTACGAATTTCTAATTATCACTTGCTCAACGGTAAAGGAAAACATTGTGATGACACCCGCCTAACCAAGAAAACTTGTTTTCAAAAGACAAGTGGTCCACCAAACCGCACTGGGCCAGCGTGGTGGACTATGCCCTGAATCCCCTTCGTGTTTCGAAGGGAGGCCTGTGCCCCTCGGTGGGGATGTATATGGGCTGGTAAAAAAAAAAATAGCTTTATTTCAAAGAAGTAAAGTAAAAAGTTATATTTTATTGTCATGGTAACTACAAAAGATAAAATGCTTAATAACTAATTTAAAAGATAATAAAATAAAAGACTGACAAAAACAAGATGGCTCAGCTTGTGCTGTGAGAGGCCGAAACCACGTCACGGGGCTGATTTTCAGCCATTTCCTGTTCCCTTTAAGATGGTATGCGGGAACAACTAGTATGGAGGGCTTAAGGCTAATAAAACGGGAACGAAGTCCCGGGCGTAACACTAGCTTTTCGTCCGGAACTTCGTTCCCGTGGGATTTTGGGAAAATTATGTAGCCTATGTGTTAATCCAGGGTGTCAGCTACCTCCAAGCCAAATTTTATCAAAATTGGTCCAGTCATTTGAGTGTGAAAGAGTAACAAACATCCATACATCGTCACAAACTTTCGTATTTAATATAAGTAGACTTGTAAAAATTGAATCCTTACCCATCATCGATGGTTTTGGAAAGAACTTTCTTGTCCACAGTGGATTTACTCGCAGGCTGCTTAGTAAGCTGAAATGAAGTTAAACTGTTAAGTAGATGTCACCGTAGCATTGTCAAACCCACAATATTGTAATTTCACTTAGTAAGATTATTAACTCTCGGTACTTTATGAACTGCCCCATTATTCTTCACATTGGAGTTTTTTATAACATTAATGCAACATAAAAGATCCTAACCTAATTTAACTTATGTAGTATTATTTATCCTTTATTTACAGAGGCCAGCGCATCAGGTTACTCCATTTTCATAGCAAAACCGCTCTTACCACAACAGCACAGAGTACACCTGGAGTTTCGGCCGTCCGTAAATGATAATACAGAGGATAACAAGTTTACAGTAATAGGAAGTATTTACAAAGGCGGACATCCCCCTCGGGACTTATCCTAATTTCATGCTGGAGGCCCTTAAAGTTTCGTGTATTTATAATTTTACAAGGCGAATTGTAGTATCGCGGGAGATTATAATTTCACTAGTAAAATTGTAATATTAAGGTTTTTTAAAATTTTCTGGTGATATAGACAACTCGTCGCTTCATTAGTTATAAAATGTAGTTACAATAAACACTCACCACTTGCCTCCCGGCCTGTTTCAGGAGGATACGTTGTTTCCAAGCGAGCTGCTTCTGCTGGTTTTGGAGTTTCTCCAGCTCAAGCCGTTCAAGTTCAGCTTGGAGTTCAGGTTCCAGGCCTGTTAGCTCCTGCAATCGATATGTACAGTTTTAAACATGTAGGGGCTGCTTAGAGGCTGATGAAACAGTCGCCCATGTAATCCTGGATTGCATGGGAGTGGCAGAACACCGGGCAAAATCCTTGCAGATATTAGGTCGCTCCGCGAAGCCTGCGAAATCCCCAGGAGGATTCTGAGCTTCTGGACGGATCTGAAGTGGCTGGAATAACCACTGACCCACACGCATAATGGGCCACTTAAGAGCCTACATGCGGAAAATGGGAGCCCATATCACTTATCACTTTAAACATGTCACAATGGTTTCTTACCAAGATTTTTGTTTTAAAAACCGCGAAAACAAGAACCACGAGAATCTTGAACAATAAATATATACAAATTGGACGATTATTTATATTGTAACAAGCCCTCAGGATCCTACTGCTGGGCAAAGACCTCCTTTTTCTATTTCCACACCACATCACATAGTCCTCAGCCATTTGCGACCAATTTGTGAAGGAGTCCAATTCGTCGCGCTTTAATATATATATATTTTTTAATTTATTTGTACAACGGTAAGTTACAATTTGTCTTAGGTATATTACTTTCCAAACTAAATGGTTTGATGGCGAGACTAAACAGTAATGAGCGACCGCGTCTCCTTCTCACATTTGAAGGGGGCCCCTTTTGCGGTCTTTTTAGCCCACAGGGTGTCATATTGTAGCCAGGTGCCCTGGCAATATCCTACTTATAAATGTGAAAGTGTCAAAATTAGTTTATAGAATTCTTTTACACATTATATTTAAGATAGTGAAAGATAACTAAATATACATTGCTCATAGAATGGCTATTGAGGCAGAAAGTCCTTAAGTAGTGACCACATACCAAATCTCTTCACGACGCCCCTCTATACTTTCTACGGTGCACACTTTGGAAACCCCTGATCTAATCTATACATATTATAAAGAAGAAAGATTTGATTGTTTGTTTGTTTGTTTGCATTGAATAGGCTCCGAAACTACTGGACCGATTTGAAAAATTCTTTCACCATTTGAAAGCTACATTATCCCTGGTAGACATAGGCTACATAATTTTCCCGAATTCCCACGGGAACGAAGTCCCGGGCGGAATGCTAGGGTATAATAAACATATATATTTTTTTATATGTCAGTCTTTTCGTCCATCTTTCTTCTTTCATTCTTGCTATAACATGATAATGATGAAATACCTAAAAATTCTGACAAGCTATCACAGGAAAGTAACTCACCAACTCATCATCCAGCTCAATCGGCAGGTCAACGGACACCATGTTGTCTCCCATAGCCAGTTCAGACTTCACCTTGCTGCTGCAATAAACATTGACATTTTAGACTAATTATCACATCTACAGGGCTTCAGGTATCTCTCTTGCAAACTCTCGGGTGGTAAATCAGTCCATGAAACTGAACAACTTTCCCCATGGAACATAGGTCAAAATACGAAAAAAACATTTTGAGTTCCCATACAAACTTCCATCAGTTTATAGCGCATTTTGTATAGGAGGTAAAATTTTTTTTTCGTATTTTGACCTGTGTTCCTTGGGGAAGTTGTTTAGTTTCATGGACTGATTTACCACCCGAGAGGTTGAAAGAGAGATACCTAAAGCCCTGTATATGAAGTGACTTTTAATTAGAGATATTTTATGGGGTGATTCTACCCATCAAACTGAACAACATTCCCCAAGGAGACTATATGAAATTCTTAAAAAAAAACCTATACAAAGGCAAATCAACTGATCGCAAAGTTGTATAAGGAGGTACCTAATTTTTTTTTCATAGGTATTTCAACTTATGTTCCTCGGGGAAAGTTGTTCAGTTGCTTCCTTAAATAGATAAACCACACACTAAGTAGATCGCTCGCACCGCTAAAGGTAGAGAGCTACCTATATATACACAGGAACACTTTGACTCTTGTGGCAAAGACGCATCAAAAAAATTTAAAATTCTTTCACCCCCACTTACCTCTTACCAGACAGGGAGACAGGCAATCATTGACTTAAGATAATATATCAATGCAGGCAATATATCAACCTATCAACCTACAGTTTAGTCCTAGTTTAAACCCTAAAATATAACATATAAACAAACAAATTGCCCATAGATGATTTTGCACATTAAACTGAGCTCTGGTGTCTTTTCAGTACTGACCCAAAGTTAATACCGCTTGCACAGTTCTTAAAAAAAGGATGGGTGTCAGAAAGAAAAAATATTCACCATAAGAAAATTATTTAGTCGTTATCGAAGGGATGCACTGGAGCTCAGCTAGATGAAAGTGCAAAATCATAACCAATCACGGAAAATGACGCCGAGTTGGGGAAACCAGCCCATTATACAATTACAAGTGCTAAATCATCAAAGGCATGTAAAAATTTTGTGAGTCCTGCATTCTCTGGGAGGACATCGACTGGCTCGAATAGCCAGCTCGTAATACAGGATGCATAATGACCTAATCAAGAGGCGATGTGTGGAAAACACCCCACAAACATAACGTAATACAGTCTTAGGAATAAGGTTTCAGAATGGATAATTTTATTTTTCACAATTCAAAGCTTTTAGTACACATTAAAATACACCAACTCAAGGAGAGATAAATGAATTTGGTAGGGTGGAGATTCCTTCTACCTCCACAATAACCATCTGCTTGTAACCTCTTTAGTGAAAGGTTATATAATCAAAATCAATTGGCTTGTTTTGACGCGTATTTCTTTGGTTTGACTCAGATTGCATGGCTTTAGTCTAGTTGTTTTTTCTAGGTAAATAAAATACAAGACAAAGAGGGATTACCTCCTTGTCCTCACAACTACCTTGTAGTTCAATGAGAAGACCCTAGCATATGTTTCAAACAAGCCCACAACATTTTTATCTTGAAAGATTTGGATTTTTGGCTCCTTCCATTGCCAATCCTTATCTATACATATTATAAAGAGGAAAGATTTGATTGTTTGTTTGCATTGAATAGGCTCCGAAACTACTGGACCGATTTAAAAAATTCTTTCACCATTAGAATCCTACATTATCCGGGATGGACATAGGGTACATGATTTTCTCGAATTCCCACAAAAACGAAGTCCCGAGCGGAATGCTAGTAGATAAATAAAAACTAAAAGATTTTTTTTTTTAATCATAGACAGTATGATCACGAGTAATATAGAGGATGTCATAGTCTATAGTGAGGCCAGGCTGCTTTGAAGGCTCTAAATAGAGTCGTAACCGACTCGGCCCTAGTCACAGAATGCAAAGAGGTGATTAACAGCCTAGCCAACAAGACCGGGGCATGAAGGACACATAGGCAATGAGATAGCAGATGAGCTAGCAAGGAAAGGGGCAAATGAGACATTCATTAGAAAGGACATTAGGATTGTGGTGGGTCTGCTCACGGGACACTGTCCTTTGAACCGACACCTAACAATAATGGGCCTAAAAAGTGATCCCACCTGCCCAGAATGCGACAAGGAGGAAACAGGTTTGCACTTCCTGACTGAATGTAAAATGTATGTGCTGGTAAGATGGGAGACAATAGGCATGGGTGAGGTAAAAGAAGAACAAATACAAGAGATTAGTATAAGTATTTATCTTTATAACATACATGTGTCCACTGTCCATAATTTATTAGGTACCTATACTCTCTTCCTTTCATTGTATGATAAGAGATATAAAAAACAGCCAGTAGGTATAAACAAGTATGATAAAGGGGGAGTTTTTGACAGTCGATTCAAGTAAGTTGTAGTTGTTGGTACTTACCTAGATGCAAAGATATTTGACTCTAAAATGTTACTGGTGAAAAACAATAATATCAAACACTCACTCTCGACTTGGAATGGTTTACTACAACTTACAAGATACCTATTAAAGAGTTTTTTAATTTATTATATTAACAAGCTAGGAATATGAAATTATTGATTGCAGAGCATCAAGTAGGTAGGTACTACTTATGTACTTACGGGAAAGACGCTAAAAGTTTTGAATCTACCTACACTTTACTGTTACTTTCCACAAAAATAATGCACTTTCCGAATTGCAATCATTAACCGCCCCTAACATGACCCTCTGACCGAAATAACTTTAAAACAGTTTAGTTGTGACATGTTTATGATCGTCAGAAGAGCATAAATAAGCGAAATAATCTTCAATTCAATTCAAAGAAACATACCTACCTAGCAACGATGGAATTCGAAACCATGTTTACAATTAAGGAGTCGCTATGTACGATCGACTGACTCTCGTTCCTTCGCAAATATTAGTAGGTAATAAGATGATCGGCTCGTAAATAGGCTAATTAAAAAGATTTCGAGTAAAGATTACTTACTGTCGTTCAGTATTTTTGCTTTCCTGCAATGATGAGAAATACTTGTTCAGCAGCATGGTGCCCAACAAAACCGACTTTTCATCAAGCGTAATTAACTAAAAGCACCCTTTATTATTATACACTAATTACTGCTCTTTGTTTCGATTGTACAATTAACTTAATTCGCAATCTCGCACAGTTTTTATTACAAGAAAGTTAACTTTTTCACAACTTCTTTGCGCGAACAAAGCAGTCAACCATCTTCGATCTGTGAGAAAAAAAGCAATGGACCAATGACGAATGTGGAGCGTTGTGATTGGCCGAAGGTTTTAATTTGATTGGTGAATGGTAATTTTTCTTTTAGGCATAGCATTTTATTATAAACAGCCAACTATTTCAAGCTTCACTAGGCCGGTCTTTGGCGGGAACTCGGCGTGAGCGGTCGCTTCAAAGAATATAAATATGGGTCGCTTCGTCAATTGAATTTTCGTTTTCTGCGTGAAAAAGTTGTTTAGTGTGTAATAGTGTATTATGCAGTAAATTGACTAAAATTCGTGTAGTGATGAAAAATTCAAGTGATAAAGTGTTTCTGCTACGATTGGTACCGACAAAGATCCTCGCGGTTGTGCTTCTCGCCGCCAGTTTTCGTAAAACAGACGCTATCCGGTTTTACGCAGAACATGAGAAGCTTAGGGCTTAGGTTAAGTTGAAGAAAGAAGATTTTTCACTGAAGACATGGCTGTATGGACATAGTTTTTTTGCCTTCCCGAAAGGGACAAATTTAACAAAAAAAAATCAAGCTTCACTAGAAAATTTCAAAAAAAAACTTTCCTGAGTTATTGTAATACTTTGAAAATTCAAAGCGGAATGTAAAATTATGTGTTAGAAGTAAAAACAAAACTTATCATTATAAGATAAATGAATTTATTTTACTAGTACAAACTCACGTCTACATTCCATATCAGGATAGGCTGAGGGAAGAAGAATATTGCATTTTATACTATGGCAGAGGATCAAGTGATCAGTCACTCGACTCCAATTTTGAGATTACCCCTGACAAAAAAAGAGGGTTTTTTTAAGTTTGACATGTGTACTTGTGTATCTGTGTCCGTCTGTGGTAAACGAATGGACCGATTTCGATGCAGTTTTTTTCGTTTGGATGCCGACGTGATCGAGATGTTTTTTAGCTATATTTTATTAAAATTGGTTCAACTGTTTAAAAGTTATAAGCTATGAATGTCGGGGTAGGTAAAAAAATAAATAGTTAATAAACCCATAAGTTTGACGTATCTTTTGACTGTCTGAGGCATCGTAGATCCTAAAAGAATAGTCAATTTTGATGTGTTTTTTTTGTTGAAAGCGGTCGTAAATCTCCGCTTTTCTTATTCTATGTTTTCTAAAAATGGTTTAGCCGTTTGAAAGTTAGAAGCTATGAATGTGGCTGACACAAAAATTTTTTTTAGAGATCTATTTACAAGAAACAAACACTAAGTACTTACCTATAGGGAATAGAAAAAAAACAACAATAAATGCGCTGTTCTTTATTGATGCTTCATTCTTTGCCCCTTCTTTGACATGCTTCTTGGAATGAATAAATGAATAATTTTTTTATTGCACGCTTAAACAAAACAAAATTCAAAGGAAATAATATAATAAATAACACACGTGCAACAGGCGGTCTTATCACTAAAAGTGATCTCTTCCAGATAACCGTTTCAATAAAAGGAACAATATTAAAAATACTGAAGCGTAGTGCGCAGATCAAGAAAAACATAATAATAGGTCTTATCTTTTTACCTTTTGAATTAACTACATTGTACTGTTTTCGAGCAATAAATTATCAATATACATACATACGTAGTATATAGATGGCCTCTAACATAACATGCTTTAGTCTCCTTATCAGTTCGTTACCCCTGGTTGTCTTGAAAAAAATCTGCTATATTTATCAATAAGATCCCGATGTCTTTCCTGTATTTTCTGTCTAGTACACTCAAAAGCACGTCAAGCTTGACACTGGACCTTGGACCGGCCCTGCATTGTATGGCGCGCAGTATAAATCAGAGCTCAGCCCGTCGCGTGCGATACAAATCTCGTACACCATGTGTTCAAAAACCACGCAAAAGTTTAAACTGCCAGTGTAAACCGTGACCTGCTCTTGACTGTACATGTTCACTTTCCCGTACTTTTCTTCTTCTGTGTTATGTTTTGTCTATAATTTAATCATGTAACAGGTTCTAACTACGATTTTTGTTTAAAATGAGTATCTGATATTTCGGTGCTGTTGCAAGCACCATGATCACGGATGAACTGGAGAACTGCAGGGCAATCGCGTTAAAAAAAGTGGATTGAATCGCAATTGAAACGCAGCTGGGGGGCTACCACCTCAGCGAAGCTGATGCTAGGCAAACGAAAGGTACAGTCAAGAGCACGTCACGCTTGACACTACCATTTTAAGCTGAGCTCTTACTTATACCGCGCGCCATACAATGCAGGGCCGGTCCAAAGTCCAAAGTGTCAAGCTTGACGTGCTCTTGACTGTACGTTGTCGATTGCTTCTTTATAAGGAGACCTTGATTAACGACATGAACCAAACACAGCAATGTACATCATTCCATTCGTTCGATCAGCATCAGCTTCGCTTAGGTGGTAGCCCCCCAGCTGTGTTTCAATGGGCTATGTGACATTTTAAAAATATTTTTAATTTCGTTTGATTTATTATTTTACATAAAGGAATAAGGTCCCGTTTCTTAAAAAAAATAATAAAAAAATCTATCTTTTGAAATAAAAATATAATAATTAAAAGATTCTCAGTACGGTAAACTAATCCTTAGAACGGCATTATATGCAATCGTATTCCTTTGCCAAACTGTCACGTCAATTAAGAAAAGAAACATAACCTGTTTCTTAGTGTATTGTCGTAGACACATTACCATTATTAATTTGTGATGTATTGGTTGTTTATAAATTTCCGAGTTTGGTTGGTTGTTACTTCAGGCAAGTTGGTAGAAGCAGCTCTAACGAACTGAGCGGTATCCATAGTGTCAGAATCCAGTGTATTGCGAAAGTTCGAAAGTCCAGGAAGCAAAGCCAAGTCGTCAGTAAATATCAATCCAAAAAATCAAAACCACGAAACAGAAGGTAACAATAGAGTCCAGGTAGCAAAGCCAAGCCGTCAGTCTTCGATCAACTATAAAGAACTAGATACACAATCCACAACAAAAAAGTTCCCTCACTAAATGATCACCCATTTGACGTTTTGGGTTGTCTTTTCGTTTAGTAGCATTCGTTCGTTCCGAAAGTAACCATGCCTCAGTGCGCAGTGAAAAATTGTAAAAATCACACCTCCAGAACATTAATGGAATATGGAATTACATTTTTTAAATAAGTAGTTTTGTAATTATTATATGTGAATTGAAATTATCTTGGTATTTGGCCAAGAAAAGGTTATAAAACATTTTTTTAGTTTAATTTAATAACATTCGGCGAGAGTATAACCCTTTAAATTGAATAGACACTAGCGGAACTTACAAATCCATACCGTTGTATTTCAACATCATTTGTTCGGGTTATGCAGTGACTCTGTTCTAAAACAAATAGAGACGCTATTTTTTTTTCTATTGTTTTTTTTTTCATTTTCATCTGTGTTATAAAATTTAAGTGTAAAGAGTATATATATTAATTCTGTTTTCTATACTTACATTAAAGGTATTATGGCAAAACCATTAATAATATAAAATTGAATTAATAAAAAATTTAACGTGCGTGACGTTTACAAACATAAAGTTTTATTGGATTTTTAGTTTTCCTAGAGATCCTGTGCGATGTGGACAGTGGACATCCGTGATCGCACGTCAAAGATGTGAAGATTTTTTTCAGCCGTCGCAAAGTAGTGTCTTTTGCTCCAAGCATTTTTTAGAAAGTGACTCGTATGTCATTACAAAAGGAGTCAAAAGGTTACACAAAACAGCTGCACCTCAAATAGTATGTACCTTTTTATCACTTTTGATTTGGTGTTTCTTGTATTGAATAAAATAAAAAAAATATGTTTCATCTTCAGGACAAAGATGATGACAGCGAAGAAGACAAATTTTTTTTTTTGAGTTGGTTGCTTTTTTTTTAAAATAAATTATTTCTTGTACTTTAATATCTATTTAGTTTCATATCTAATTTCCTCTCTTAAATCTCAATAGGTCATTTCTGTTCAAAAAATTATACTAAGTTTTAAATAAGCAAAACATAATAAGTATATGTGTAATCGGGAAAGACACAGGTCTTTTATTTTTTTATAAGTTATTTCATATTTCATAAAAAAATAAGCATAGAATATTATGTTTATAAGCAATAATTAAGAAGAATGGCGGCGGCTGTGATTATCAATTGTAATGTATATTAATCGTCAGTTAATTTGAAATGAATGTGATTTTTTTAATAATAAAAAACCATAAAAACTAACATAAAAGTAAACGGCTGAACCAATTTTGATAAATCATATCTGAAATCCAGCGCAAGAAGAAGCTTTCGAAATAAACTGCACCATTAACATCATCAGTTTAAGAGCTATGATGCTCCTATACATACACAACACAATCAGGGGTTAAAAAGAAAACCACACCATTTCGTAGCATTTTGAATTTGTTAAAAAGTTTGTACGAAGATTTTTTTATGTGAAATCGACCCAACTAATATATTTTTAAAATTAACAAAGGCATCTCCACTCCTCCCATGTTCTACGTGACAGCCAGTGTCATCAAATTGTCTTACGTTATCCTTGGTTCAAAACCAGAAGTGGTATTTTACAAATTAAACAGATTTTATTTTCGACCCTTCATTATTACGTTAAGGTTTAAATTAGATTAAAATGTTTGACACTTTAGAACTTTTTCATAATACATGAAGTGGTATACAACTATCTAAGTACGTATTGTAGTTAGGACACTTTTAAATTTCATTTTGTATGGGAATGTGTATCTAGTTTTCTATAGTTGATCAAAGCCGTCAGTAAATATTCAAATAATCAAAACCACGAAACAGAAACTCAACAACCAACAACTCAAAAACACAACGGTTAGGTTATGTGTCATCCAAATGTCAAACGTCTTTTTTTTTACTTTGGCAAAGGAATTAAACCGTATAGAATGCTGTAGTAAGCAACAAATCGTAACCAAAATTTCAAAAATTTATTATTTTTTTATCTATAATCAAAATTATTTGATATATCTTTTTTATTTGAATATGGGACCTTAAATCTGCTTAAAATAAAAAAAACACATTATTGTAAATATCTTGCACATAGCCCATTTTTTTAGCGCGACTGCCCTGCTGCGGGTAGTGTTCGACCAAAAGGTGAGTCAAATAGTGTTATGCCGCGACGAGTTTCCAGTGAGATGCCGCGACGAGTTTCCAGTGAGTTCCGAGAGTATTCAGAAGAAACGAAAAAGAGAGTAGACGGCTTAGTCTGCTCTTAACACAACCCGCAGCTCTCCAGTTTATCCTTAATCATCAAAATAAAAATCGTGGCAAGATAAGAATACATTAAAATATGTTTAAAACTTGTGAAAATGACAGCGAGAATCCTAAACAATTTATGTTTTTTTCTGTGCAATAATCCTTATTTTACTAATATTATAAACGCGAAAGTTTGTATGTAAGTATGTATGTATGTATGGATGTATGGATGTTTGTTTGTTACTCTTTCACGTTCAAACGGTTGGACCAATACTGATGTTGACAGTGTTTGATTTTATAAATTATTGTATGTGAAACAAAAAATAATGCTAGAAATATATTAATATCCGAAAAGAGCATTGAAATTGGTTTATAAGTTATTGGCGTTTATATTATCGTAAGGACTGGCTATCTCTAGCTATCTCGCTATCTCGTTTTTACCTCCGTTTCACACACTGCTAGCTATCTCGTTTTTACCTACGCAAACAAATGGCGGTGACGTCACATGCCTGTAAGTGCATCTCTTTTTCGTTGTTTGACAGTTTCCCCCTCTATTGAAGTTTAATAAAAATTATTTCGGTTTTGGGTTTTGGATTCAGTTCTTTTTAAGATAAACAATAAAAAAAAATTAGTCAACATCCCTATTTTGATAAAGGTATGGAGTTAGCTGTCACCCTGGATAGTTGTCACATTTTCCCAAATTCCCACGAGAACGAAGTCCCGGGTGGAAAACTAGTAAATAATAACAATGTCTTACCTAATCTTGCTCCGGCTGCCCAGGGTGCTCGCGTCCTTTTCCCTGGACCCTCTGGCACTCCGCTCCCTCGGGTCCGCAGTGCTGACACTGTCGCTGGTCCCACAGTGGCCTAGGCTCCTATTCTGGGTGCTGTCATTCCGTGAACTGGTCTTCTTCTACAGACGGAAATGTTATTTGTTAAATTAGCACAGACTCCAGTTGGATTGTTCGCAAGGAGCAAGGATTGAGGAGACTCGGGGCTAGAGTTGAAGGGAAAACAAGACCTGTCCTAGCAAATCTAACACTAGCTTGGCGCCGCAATCCTTTGACAACCAGTCACGAACTAAATACGTAACGTGGTGAAATAAAAATCTCCGGCTATCAAAGTATTAAATTAGTAATTAAATTACTGTTTTGCGGGATGGAAAAAGAAGGCGAGGAAGACAAAGGAAAGCCATGGACAAACAATTTTGGAAAACAGGAAGGGGAGAAATATTTTCTTATGTTAAACTGAAAAACTTTCGGTCAGAGTATAGGAAAGGGTGCGAAAGGCAATAGCACTTCGCCGGCCGCTGCCGTGGCCCGCTCGCTTCGCTCGCTCGGCTCGTGCGTTAGGGGTCGCGGTTCAATCCTAACCCAACCAGCCCTTATCGAGTTGGTTGGATTTGGTAACTAACAAACCTACAACTTCAGTTTCTATACAGGTTTTCTTGACACCTATATGAAATTCTTAAACAAAAACCGATTTCCCATGCAAAGGCAAATCAGCTGACAGCACAAGTTGTATGAAGAGGGTAAATTTTTTTTTTCGACCTATGCAAGGGAGGTAGTTCAGTTACGCAGGCTGATACACATGCTTAATTAAAGACACCCAATACGACAGAGGTATTTTTTAAAAGCTATAGAAAATACTTTAAACACAAAAATTCTTGGTATGAGGTCATACTCACAGTTTAAATGGTATGACAATTTTTGTTCTCATACCTACATACACTCACGCTTGTCCCCTTGGGGTTGGCAGAGGCCGCCATTTTATGCATTACAGAGCATTGGCTACGTAGTCATCAGTTAATGTTTGGTTTCAATAATCACCAAGTTGCTAGTGCATTCAGCAGAAAAATATCCATACGCGGAGGTTCAGCTATATTTGCTCGTAATAATTTAAAGTTTAAAGAACGTAATGACATAGTAAGCTTGTCTGTTGAGCGCACTACTGAAATAGCCTGTATAGAGCTTGAGCAGCTTACTGTATTATGCGTATACAGACCGCCCAAGTCCTCATATGAATCTTTTGAAAAAATCATGGAGGAAGCATTATTCAAAATCAGTAATAATAATAAAAACATTGCTGTTTGTGGAGACTTTAATGTTGACTTATTAGTAGAGACTTCTCTAGGTAGTAGAATCAAATCTTTGTTTAAGTCCTATAATTTGGTTAATCTTTTTCTGGAGCCTACACGAATTACCGCAACTTCCAAAACGTGTCTGGATAACATATATACTAATTTTAATCCTCTCGAAAAATCAGTTATCCACAAGCTACCCTCAGATCACTCTGGACAATTAGTTTCTTTTAGTGCGCTTCGTGGAAAGGCTGTAGAGAGAGGTATCAAATATGTGCCGATTAGCGACACAAGGCTTGAGAACTTCAGAAATAATATGATCATCAAACTACCAGGTCTAAGATTTGATAATAGTGATCCTAATGTACTTTTCAACTCTGTACTTAGATTGTCTAAACTAGAATTTGACACTGTGTTTAAGGCCAAGACGCTAAAGGTTAATGACTCCTTGAAGTTTAGTGATTGGGCGACAGTGGGAATTCACAAAAGCAGAGAAAGGCTGTATGATCTTTATGGTGAGAAAGCATATAACAATTCTGAAACTTTTGTTAATTATGTTAGAGCTTATTCTAAAACTTTTAAGCGTGTATGTAAAGCGGCGAAAGCTATGTTTGTTAGAAATAAAATTAAAAAGAGTAATAATATCATTAAGACTTCCTGGAAAATTATTAATTGTGAGACGGGAAGGGTTAAGTCTCGCAACTTCGATTTTAAACTCATTATAAATGACAAAATTTTAACTTCAGATGTTGCTGTTGCTTCAGAATTTGAAAGATTTTTTACTGACATTCCCGTCTCTACTACTCAGTCACTAGACTCATCTCCCGCTCTCGCTGAATCATTGCTTAAACAGAATGTAGACGAAAGTAAGGTTCCTTTCAGTTTTTCACATGTTAGAATTGTCGACATTCTTAAAACTTTTAAGATGTTAAATATAAAAAAGGCTGCGGACCTTGATGGTCTTTCAGTAAAGGTGATAAACTCCATAATAGATTGTATTGCTCCACACCTAGCGTTTATTTTTAATAAATGTGTTGATGATGGTGTGTTTCCTGATTTGATGAAACATAGTAAAGTAATTCCTCTATTTAAAGCTGGTAGTACATCAGACCCCACCAACTTTAGACCAATTTCAATACTACCAACCCTTAGCAAGATATTTGAAAAAATTATCCTTAATCAAATAACTACTCATTTCTACGCTAACAACCTTATGAATATAAATCAATTTGGATTCACACGGGGTCGCTCTACAACCGATGCTGGTGTTGAGCTCATTCGTCATATTTTTGCGGCCTGGGAGGACTCGCAGGATGCTCTTGGAGTCTTCTGTGATTTGTCCAAGGCTTTCGATTGTGTTCATTATGAAACTCTGATCAGAAAATTACATCATTATGGCATAAGAGGAGACGCACTTAAGCTTCTGGAATCTTACCTGAGTAATAGGATCCAGAAGGTTGAGGTTAACGGCACTAGGTCACCTGGGTCCGCAGTCTGTATGGGCGTCCCACAGGGTTCAATCCTAGGACCATTCCTGTTTCTCGTTTACATTAATGACTTACCATCTCTTGTTAAAGACGCCCATGAGATCGTACTATTTGCAGATGACACATCACTCATATTTAAAGTGAAGAGGTACGACTCTGATTATGACGATGTGAATACTGCGATCTCAAAGGTAGTTGAATGGTTTACTGTAAATAACCTTCTTTTGAACGAGAAAAAAACCAAATGTGTTAAATTTACCTTGCCCAATGTTAAACAGGTTAATACCAATGTACAGGTTAGGAATGAAAAACTGGGCATTGTGGAATCTACTGTATTCTTAGGAATAACTCTTGATGCAAAGCTTCAATGGGGTCCTCATATTGATAAGTTAGCGAGCAGACTCAGTTCAGCAGCCTACGCAGTTAAAAAAATCCGTCAATTATCGGACGTTGAAACCGCGAGAACCGTATATTTCAGTTACTTCCACAGCCTAATGTCATATGGCATTTTACTGTGGGGTAATGCTGCGGATATCAATAAGATCTTTGTTCTGCAGAAAAGGGCTGTTCGCGCGATTTATCAAATGAGACCTAGAATGTCTCTTAGACAAATGTTCAAAGAAATAGATATTTTGACTTTTGCATCCCAATATATATGTGACAATCTTTTATATGTGAAGAAAAATGAACATTTGTTTAAGAAAAATAGCGATAGGCACAATGTTAATACAAGGACCAAGCATAAACTGGATGTACTAGACAGTCGTCTCCACAAGGTCACGAACTCTTTTATGGGTCAATGTATACGTTTCTATAATAAGATTCCCATGTGTATTCAAAATTTACCTTTGGATAAATTTAAGACAGTGGTTAAACAAAAACTTTGCAAAAAGGGCTATTACAAAATTTCTGATTATCTATCAGACAGGCAGCCATGGGAATGAACTGCTCAGCTCTAGAGTTATTTCAGATTTAGTTAAAATTAGTAAATAAGAAAATTTGTAATGCGATTTAAAAGAGCAACCTCAGAGTTTCTTGCCTGTTCTTCTCTGAGGAAGACTGCACCTTTACGAATAGGCGTAGAGTCAGTAGGATCAGAGGTACGAATGCGTATGTATATGTATTTAAATCGTTTAATGTATGTTTGTATGTATTTCATTGTAATCTTGACTTGTTTTAAGTGACATCTTGAATGTCCTATAAAATAAAGATTTTTCTATTCTATTCCATTGTCTTTTTTGTTCAGAACTCCAAATAATTAAAAAGATATAATATTTATTTTAAAATACAATAATTTGTCATACTAACCAGTTTTTTCTAGTAGCATGAAACAGAAATATTAATCAAAAATATTGAACCATTTTAAATATATTTAATGGAGGTAAGCTGAGCTATCTTACTAATTAAACATTAAACAATTCGTGATACACATAATGTATAACTAAAATGGTTTCGCTCAAGGCTACAGTCCGATTCACGATTTTGGCGATCACAGCGCGCCAACGCTTACAGCCTGGTCCGAATGGATGACAGCGCTAAAATCGCTTACGGGTATTTCTAACCTCAAAATATTTGTTTACTTTCTGAAGATGGAACCATTTGAAGCTTTTGTGGCCCTCAATCCTGATGATAGTGATATGGATTACGGCATTTTGGAATCATCAGAATCATATGAAAAACACTTCCAATTTGTTTATTTTGACGCGAGTTTGACAGATCGCTCACAGTGATTATGATGGCGTGATGATCACAGTGATGGCGTCGGTAATGACGTCATGAGTGACGTGACTGTCAGCGCTGTGAGCGCGCTCACAGGTGAATCGGACCAATGTTTGAGCGATAATATCGATATTATCATGAAACGGACTGTAACCCAAGTTACTTAAAATCGACACTGGGCTGACAGTTTCTATTCTATATGAGGACCTTTATCTGGGAATAAGGGCGTATCTAGGTTATTTTTCAAGGGGGGCTTGGCGAAAATTAAATGTACTCTAGCTTAATACGCTTTGTATTCAAAAGTAACTAAATTGAACGTACAGTATTAGTAATGAGTATGTAGATTGCTCGGCTGTACAATTATTTGATTTTTTAAATGATTTTTTTGTGAAGTTATCTATCACACAAATGTTCGCGAATAGGCGTAGAGTTAAAATAACTACTTTAATAAGTCAATTTTGAATTTTTGACTTCTTTACCTCATGAGCGATGTTGATGGTCAATTTCAAAGGTTCCGTCTGGTCCAGTGACGTCATAGCATGCCTCGCCTCCCTGTTTATAAGTACAATTAATGCTTTCTGTTTTTTTGATAGATTATAGACTAAGCTCTCACTGCACGAAACCCTACCTCACAAGGTGGCAGCCCAGAAATGTAATATAATGATCTGAATATTAGTAGGTTTCCATCGCATTTCCTGGAAGAAATTTTTTTTTTCGTCGTCGTATCGCTATTTTT
The DNA here is from genome assembly GCA_949987775.1 of Aproaerema taeniolella. Lineage (NCBI taxonomy): Eukaryota > Metazoa > Arthropoda > Insecta > Lepidoptera > Gelechiidae > Aproaerema > Aproaerema taeniolella. Next base: position 5,388,648 of record OX465244.1, read on the forward strand.
TTCGAAAATTACATGAGAAGATGGCATTACGCAATAACTCCGCCAACTGTTGGCCAATTTTCAAAATTACTTTGTTCAAAAGAGTAGACTCCTGAAGTGATCCCATATAAATTTTATAGAAAATGATTCAGCGCATTTAAACAAAATCAACAAAAAAATACTTACAAACCTTCTAAATAAATGAATTATATTTTCGTTTGCGGTTATCTGCTAAAATATGGGACCACTTCATGAGACTTTTTCGCACAAAAAACTAATTTTGAAAATCGGCCAACAGTTGGCTGAGTTAAATTATCGCGTAATGCCACCATAAGATGTAATTTTCGAACATAATTCCACGTCAAAAACGTAAGAGTCACCGACTTCAATCCCAAAAAGACATTTTTTCGAGAGTTTCCCTCAATTTCTTCAGGCTTCCACAATCAGATCCTGGTTTCCTTACCATGGGACCACCCTTGGGATACTCCCTTTCCAACAAAAAAAGAATAATCAAAATCGGTTCATAAACAATGAAGTTATCCGCGGACATACATTAAAAAAAATATACGGTCGAATTGAGAAACCTCCTCCTTTTTTGAAGTTGGTTAAAAATAGCGATACGACGACGAAAAAATAGTTCTTCCAGGATATGCGATGGCAAATTACTAAAATCCAGTGTTCCTCAGCAGTATACATATATCACTATATTAACATTTCTGAGCTGCCACCTTGTGAGGTAGGGTTTCGTGCAATAGGAGCTTGGTCTATTAAGCACGTATTTATAATGAGATATTTTCTAACAGCTCAGAATGTTAGTTCACATTAAAATCCTTAAAAATTGTAAAACTGGTATTTTCATACAAAATTATTGAATATTTTTCGGGGATGTCACATCAAATTAGGGGCCATTCATTTATTACGTAAGACTATTTTCGCTAGTTTTTATTTATGAAAAATAAGAATAGGCCGATCCCCTTTCCCCCCTGTTTAATATTTATTACGTAAGAATCTAAAGGAAAAATACACGTTTGGTTTGTTTTAATTTTTGAAAAATAATTCAAAGTAATAATTTTTAGCAAGTACTAACCAAGCAGGTAATAATATAATTTTAATATTTTGGTAATAATAAAATTTGGTTTTAATCGCTTTGCCCGCGCTTTTTCAAAGTAAAATTTTAACTGCGCATTTTTATGATCTTACGTAAGAACTATCGAGACTCCCTCCCACCCCCTTGTAAGAAAAAATAAGACATGGTCGACCCCCCAAATCGACTTACGTAATAAATGAATGGCCCCTTAGAGAAAATTTTGTGGAGGTTGGGACAACATTCTACTAATAATAGCCTTAAAAAAACATCTAAAACTTACGCGGGAGTTTCATAAGACACCATGCCGTATCTCTTGTTGGGGTCCTTGCTGAGGAAGACCTCAGTCAAGGAGCCGTAGCGGGAGAAGGCGGCCCTGAGCCCCTCATCGCTCAGCCCTTTAGGTATGTTGGTGATGTATAGTCGGCAGTGGTTTAGCCGCACTTGATCGCTAGGAATAAATGAATTAAAAAAAATCATTTACTGCACACTAAACTTACTTCCATGCTGGACTGGGAGTAAAATAAAAACATAGAAAGTGCCAGTTGCCTACTCTTCCCAGGCATACTGTAAAAGTCAGTAAGTGGGATGCGAGGGTTTCGTTGTATTGTGGGCTAAAGGCTGACAACCTCTCGCCACATACATCATATTTCATCATAAACCCTCTGAATGTATGTCAAACGTGGCACCAAGTGGTTTTAAAATCACTGCCTACCCCAATAGAGATTATAAGCGTGAGCGTATGTATTTTATTTTTATTTTATTTTAACAAATTGGGAAACATACAGCATTAAGTAAATCTACTGGACATAAAACAACTTAATTAACACAGAAGCCAACAGTTTCCACTAAAATCTATTACATTACCGTCTAAGTTACGCATTGTTAAGTTCTACATTATTATTATAATTTTGAAACCAGACTCAGTCATAGTTTTAAGTTTTGAATAGTATACATATTTTTGATGTATGTAAACAAAACAAAAAAATTAAATTTATAATAATAAATGGACCACATAGTACCAGCGCTAACTCTTTCCAGGCATACTGTAGGAGCCAGACTGCAAGGGTTTTGCTGTGTCGAGAGCGATAGGCTGACAACCTATCACCATTATACTCATGTTCCATCTACTAACCCTCAGACAGATTGTTAAATATACCGTCAAGTAGTTTTCGACCTACATGACGTTCTGCCTACTCCGAAAGGGACTGAGTGTATGGTATGGATGTATGAATAATACCAACGCCAAGGTTCTATGGAACTTGTTTTTTTTTATGAGAAGGTCGACGATGGATCGAATCAACCCAGAAAATACTTAAGACCCAATTTCACCATACTCTGTTAGTTATTTAACAGACGATTAGCAGCTAACCCGAAATTTGACAATGTCATTTTCATACTTTTTGTTTGACGTTTCGTCTGATTAACTTCTTAATCGTGGATTAACTAACTAACAGAGTATGGTGAAATTGGACCTAAGGCACTGGTACTCCCAAGCAGGAACACAGCAAGCTGTTTGTCGTCGGACTTTGATAGGAGGTTGGTCGCGAACCAGACGGACAGACACAGAGCATACCTCACCGCATGAGACCATAGGACGCCACCCCAAATTCAAACAAATTGAGGTGTCATCCCAATATGAAACGGACCAAACAAACTACTTTACCTAGAGATGTCATCCGTGTACTGAGCGTCGTAGTTATTACTGTCGAATCGGTCCCGTCCCTGGTTCCACGTGGTCGTCTGTCCGCCGTAGCCTCGGTAGTTGCGTGCCTTCATTTCTTTGTCACTGCAATTTAAAAAAAAAACACAATTTTTTTTTCATACAGATAATTGGTTTGCTCTTGACTACAATCTAGACTAAGGGCGGAGGGTACTACACACACCGGCACAATTAGCGGAACAACTTATGTTTTTCATACAATTAAGTCAACTTTAGAGTTTATAAATGGAGATTTTTATTTGATGCTGTTATTAAAATTTTACGCTTAGTTTAGGCCAAAATGTTTGTCTGTTAAAACCAAATATAAAACATACAAGAAGTTTTCAACAATGTGCCACATGGCCAAAAGAGAACATTGCAAAAACCTTATCATACAACTTCGTATGAAACATTTAAAGAGTTTTTTTTTCTATTGACTACATCATGAGAGATTCTAGGATTTCTAGGCTTTTCGTGAGTTTTTGTAAAAAAAAAGAGACGATCATTTATAAAATTTATTTGCATAAAGAAAAGTGCAGTTTTGTACGTAAAACGTATATTTTTAGAATTCCCAATATAAGTCGATTGTATGAAAAACAGACGTTGTTCCGCTAAATGTGCCGGTGTGTATATTTGAAAATTCCTACCATAACAGTCAGATACAGGGTGCAAGGAAGATCTTAAATACTGAAACCCTAAATTCAGACCGTTGTTCTGAATAATTTTTCAATAGTCCATTTTCTGTCCATTCCATAGTCTAGTCTCTGATTTATCTACCTACAAAACATCAAATCCATTCCATAGTCCAGTCTCTGATCTATCTACCTACAAAACATCCAAATCCATTCCATAGTCCAGCCTCTGATCTATCAACCTACAGAATATCCAAATCCATTCCATAGTACAGTCTCTGATTTATCTACCTACAAAACATCAAATTCATTCCATAGTCCAGTCTCTGATCTATCTACCTACAAAACATCCAAATCCATTCCATAGTCCAGACTCTGATCTACAAAACATCCAAATCCATTCCATAGTCCAGCCTCTGATTTATCTACCTACAAAACATCAAATCCATTCCATAGTCCAGCCTCTGATCTATCTACCTAAAATCATCAAATCCATTCCATAGTCCAGTCTCTGATTTATCCACCTACAAAACATCAAATTCATTCCATAGTCCAGTCTCTGATCTATCTACCTACAAAACATCCAAATCCATTCCATAGTCCAGACTCTAATCTATCTACCTACAAAATATCAAATCCATTCCATAGTCCAGTCTCTGATCTATCTATCTATCTACAAAACATCAAATTCATTCCATAGTCCAGTCTCTGATCTATCTACCTACAAAACATCCAAATCCATTCCATAGTCCAGTCTCTGATCTACGAGGGAGCGTTTTTAAGTTTGCGGAATGGGTAGGTAGGCCATTAATGAGGGTACTTTTCTGAATTTTAACGAATTCAGTGACTAATTATTAGTATAAATACGAAGTTTCATTCTAATCAGGTCATACTCGTGCCCCACCCTCAAGGCCAGGCTCAATGCCTTGGTGGAGAGGGTCGAGGCAGAGCTCGCTGACGACGCCGCAGCTCGATGGGACCAGCACCTCCTGGAGGTGGAGGAAGGCGGGGTCCCATCCGTACACCGCCTCTGCAAGAAGCTGTCGTCGGAGCCGGACCCGGTAAGGCCCCTCATAGACAGCCAAGGCCTCCCCAAATATAAGGCCAACGACAGGGCGGAGCTGTTCGCCGACTCGCTGGAGGAGCAGTTCTCGCCGAACCCCTGCACAGACTCCACACACGAACGGGACGTTCTCGAGCACCTAAGGGAGTATCTTGCAGCACCAGTGGGCCCACGTGAGGATCCGGTCGTATTCTCGCCCGGCCAGGTGCAGCGAGCCCTCCTACGGACGAAGCCTAGGAAAGCCCCCGGCCCCGACCGCATCACAAACGCAGCGCTCCGCCACTTGCCTCCTAAGGCAGTGGCGGCAGTCGCGCGTTTGTACACCGGCATCATGCGAACCGGGTGCTTTCCGTCGACGTGGAAGCTGGGCCGCGTCATCATGCTGCCTAAGCCGGGTAAGGACCCCAAACGTCCACAAAACCACAGGCCCATCACCCTCCTTACGACGCTCTCCAAGGTGTTCGAGAGACTCCTGCTCCGTCACCTGGAACCTCACATCATCCCGCGGCCCGAACAGTTCGGATTCCGGCCGGCCCATTCGACCACCCTCCAGCTCACCCGAGTGCTCCACTTGTTGGCCACCAACCAAAACAAGCGTGAGTACTCAGTAGTAGTGATGCTGGACATGGAGAAGGCGTTCGACAGAGTATGGCATGAGGGGCTGCTGTACAAGCTGTCCCTGTCGAGCGCCCCCCGCCGCTATATCGATGTGATCGCCTCCTTCCTGCGCGACAGGAGGTTCCAGGTTGCGGTAGAGGACGCCACCTCCACCGAGCGCCCCGTCCGCGCCGGTGTCCCGCAGGGCAGCTGCCTGTCCCCCGCACTCTACTCCCTTTACACCAATGACATCCCAGTGGTAGGTGACGTCACGCTTGCACTCTTCGCGGACAACACGGCGTACATCGCGTCGTCGTATCGCCGGGCCCACGCCGCAGCGAAGATGCAGCCTACCCTAGACTCCCTACCACAATGGCTCGAAAAATGGAGGATGGCAGCCAACGTCACAAAAACACAGGCCATGGTAACTGGCCTGTGGTCAAACGCACCTCCCCAGCTTGGTTTGAAAGGGGTAGCAGTTCCGTGGGCTGAGCGGGTGAAGTACCTGGGGGTCACAGTAGACCGCCGGCTCACCATGCGCGCCCACGTCGACGAGACCATTATCAAGGCGAAGGTAGCACGCGCAAAGCTGCGCCCAATCTTCGCCTCCAAGCTGCCCCTTCGAACCAAACTAGCCGTCTATAAGACCTACATAAGGTCACGTCTTACGTACGCAGCCCCGGCATGGTACCGCGCTCGTAAGCGAACCTCATCGTCGCCGCCTTAGAGCCCAAGAAAACCTAACCCTTCGCACAATTGTGAATGCCGGTCGCTACGTGCGTAATGACGTGATCAAACGCGACCTCCACTTCGAGCCACTTGACGACTTCATCACCAGGCTGGCGCGGGGCATATTCGATCGGGCGGATAACTCCGCGCACGAACATCTGCGCGGAATCGCGCCTCTCCACGCCAGGCTCCCCGATCGACGAAGGAGAGCTCTCCCCCGAGAGCTAATTCCGCCACCGGCTGATGAAGCCCACCCCAACTTAGACGCCACGCTACCCCGCTCGACCTCCCCTAGGGTTGAGGGCGCGGGGTAGCGCACCACCGGACATGACAACCCCGACTATGACACCGTGCTGCCTCGCTCTCCCCTAGGGTTGAGAGCACGAGGCAGCGGCACCACTGGACTAACTACAAATCCCCCCGCTTGACCTCCCCCAGGGTTGAGGCCGCGGGGGCTACGCAATCATCCTGCACCCATGTGACCCCCATAGATCCCCATACGCAAGATCAAGGTGGGCGAGGTGGAGCTGGGCAGTCTGTCTCTAGCCCTGTGGCAGGACGGCTGCAAGGCTCCACTAGGCTTCCACCCGTCCCATATTGCTTCCCATGGCGGCGACCAAACCGCGAACGCGGTGGTGGGTCATGGGAAGCAGCATAGGTTGCACCAACGCTCGAGTCCCTCCCTCCCTTGATGGGGAAAAAAAAAAAATGGAGGCTTGTTCTTCACAGCGGGCAAGGAGCTTCTTGCCCGCACCACCACTGTTACTCTTCCCCTTCTCTTTTAGTACCTTTCGGTACCACCTAACACGAGAAGTCGATTCCCCTTAGTTCCCCCTAGACATTCCAACTCGGTCATGTAACTGTAGCGGGCCGACGGCCGTTGATAGTTGCATGACTGATGAATGGGTCACTCTCACACGTTACGCGTTGTGTTCCAACCACAGGGCCGTGTGAGAGGGCCCAGTGACAGACTTACCTGACAGACAGCGGATAGGCGGGAACTGTCGGCGTAGCCATTGTATGGTAGCGTCGCCTCTTCCCGCCCGCCCGCGTCCCCCAAAATGCTCCCTACGACAGCCGAAGGTGCGCTCTTGCCTTCCCTGTCGGGAGCAGAATAGTCCCCTCACCCTACACGCATGTAGGGTCAGAGGCAGTCCCAATGACCGGCCTATTTTCCATAGGCCGCGACAGATATTCGCCGCCATGGGGTCCGCCCTGATGCGGCTTCCCCGAGCGCCCCTCAGGCGCTCGAGAAGACTTCCAAAAAAAAAATCGGGTCATTAGTCTTTGCACTATCGTCGATTAAGCAACTCAATCGGGAAGCGAGTGTGAAATATGGAGAAAATCGAGTACCGCGCAGTTATAAAATTCCTTACCAAGCAAGGAAAGTCGGCTCAAACCATTCTGGAAGAGATGACATCTGTTTACCGGGACTCTTGCCCGGGTAAAACCATGGTTTACAAGTAAGAAAGAAAGAAAGAAAAAGAAATTTATTCACCATATAATACAGACACCAAAATAGCATACAAACGAATGATGTGGTGAAACGGTGCTGCCTCAGCCAGGCTGTTTTTCAGTCAGCAGCTGGGTTGACTGCTAACAACATGCATTTAAGATGCAGCACAACAATTACTGAGAAGAATCTCTGGTTGCAAGACCACTTATAAACATTAAGAGAAAAGAAAAATGAACTTAAGTGGCACAGTCTCTTTAAGCAAGGCAGGGACTCCCTTGAAGACGACCCCCGACCAGGACGGCCAATCGAGGTTACCACTCCGGAAATTGTTCAAGAAGTCGAAAAATTAATATTGGAAGATGCATGTTTAAAGAAGAAACAGCTCGCAGAAATGGTTGGAGTATCAGATACAACCATTTTTAAAATTCTTCACGACCATCTTGGCATGACTAAGGTCAGCGCAAGATGGATGCCGAGAATGCTCACACCGCCTCAAAAATAACCACGCGCGGAGTGTTCTCAGACGTTTTTGGACCACTGTGCTGAAGACGAAGATGGTGTTTTGAATCGAATTGTTACTGGAGACGAAACTTGGGTTCATCATTATGAACCTGAGTCTAAACAAGACTCTATGCAGTGGCACAAAAAGGGAACACCACCGCCGAAGAAGTTCAAGGTGTCACAGTCGGCTGGAAAAATCATGGCTACAGTTTTTTGGGACTAAGAAGAGATCCTGTTGATCGATTACAAAGAAAAAGGTGTCTCCATAACCGGAGAATACTACGCTACAATATTAGAACGATTAAAAGAAGCTGTAAAAGAAAAAAGAAGGGGAAAATTGACCAAGGGTGTCCTCCTTCTGCACGACAACGCGCCTGTTCACACGAGTCGAGTTGCGTTGGCCGCCCTGCATAAAGTGGGCTTTGATATTTTAAATCACCCACCCTATACTCCAGACCTGGCCCCTAGTGATTATTATCCCAAAATTGAAAAAAGAACTTCGTGGGAAGAAGTTTTCGAGCGATGAAGAAGTGAAGGACGGAGTTTCGGCTTATTTTTCAGACTACCTAAGATAAAACATTTTTTTCAGAGGGTATACATAAACTTATCGAAAGATCTGAAAAATTTATAAGAGTGAAGAGGTGAGAGGTGAATATATTGAAAAGGAAAAATAAATCTGTATTTTTAATTACACTCCTTACCCCCCCCCCCCCCCATTCCGCGAACTTAAAAACGCCCCCTCGTATCTACCTACAAAACATCCAAATCTATTCCATAGTCCAGTCTGATCTATTTACCTACAAAACATCAAATCCATTCCATAGTTCAGCCTCTGATCTATCTACCTACAAAACATCCAAATCCATTCCATAGTCCAGTCTCTGATCTATCTAGGTAGATAGGATGTAGATAGATTTTGATGTTTTGTAGGTACAAAACATCAAATCCATGCCATAGTCCAGTCTCTGATCTATCTACCTACAAAACATCAAATCCATTCCAAAGTCCAGCCTCTGATCTATCTACCTACAAAACATCCAAATCCATTCTATAGTCCAGTCTCTGATCTATTTACCTACAAAACATCAAATCCATTCCATAGTCCAGCCTCTGATCTATCTACCTAAAAAACATCCAAATCCATTCCATAGTCCAGTCTCTGATCTATCTACCTACAAAACATCAAATAAATCCATTCCATAGTCCAGTCTCTGATCTATCTACCTACAAAACATCAAATCCATTCCATAGACCAGTCTCTGATCTATCTACCTACATAACATCAAATCCATTCCAGTCCAGCCTCTGATCTATCTACCTACAAAACATCAAATCCATTCCATAGTCCAGCCTCTGATCTATCTACCTACAAAACATCAAATCCTTGTACGGCCGGCCGCACATCAGATTACCACAAACGTGCACTCAGCGCTGTTGTGATAAGTGCAGTTCTGCAATGAAAATGGGGTAACCTGATGCATTAGAATTTGTACATGCTGGTTTTCATTTTTATGCTGTTATTGTTGTGTTTTATTGCAAAATTGAGTGTGTTCAAATAAATAATTCAATTAAAAACAGAAAATTAAGAAAATATTAGGAAACATGAAACTTTTATGAAAAATTTCTGGGTAAATATTTGGCTTGAAAATAATTTAGAATGATTGTCTGAAAGCAGGGTTTCAGGATTTCTCACAATAGTTACGCCACCGAAAATAGGCCATTTTTAATGCCGATTGTTGACTTGAAGCATGTAGGCAAAGATGCTGGTGCACCTCAGTCTTTCTCAAAAATCTATTAATATCTTGAGTGCATATTTTTGTAAACACGGCAGCACATCAGGCTGTACATTTTGACCTTGACGCCGCCCTTATCTCTTTAGTAATAGCGTCCGCTTTCGTAGTGCAAATGGATAACCTACTACTGTGCTGCTGTCTGTACATTTAATGCTACCTGCTGACCACTCCTTTCTCTCACACACTCAATGGGCTGACTGGAAGAAATCTCCTTGTGAGATCAGACACGTTGAGTTCCCATACAAACTTCATCAGCATATAGCGTATTGGATTTGCATTTGCATGGGAGATCAAATTTTTTTTTTCGTATTTTGACCTAGTTTCCTTGGGAAAGTTGTTCAGTTTCATGGACTGATTAACCACCCGAGAGGTTGAAAGAGAGATACCTAAAGCCCTGTATATTTTTGACACTAATTCTATATTCATCATGAAAAGCAAATTATAACAAAACCAAAACTAGAGTTTAACTGTTACCAAATTATAAAAGTATTTTATGAAAAATGTTTTTTTTTTTATAAGTGGTTGTTCATTAATGGGCACATTCTTAATCTTTGCAGGGTAAAGTGTAGCCTGTGCAAACGTGCTACTGTCCCAGTTTACTAAGAGCCAGTAGCCCAGTGGCTCTCACTGATTAAAACAGATCAGTAAGGTTAAGTAATGTACAATGGGGCAAGGAACCTGATGGGTGACCAATGTGGCAATTTATCATGAGCGCTTCAGAGGGCACAGCAAGCCAGTGGTCCTGCCTATTGTCGATTGACTACAGTGGTGAAAACCAAGTCAAGAGGTCATTTGGCAGTTTGAAAACTGTCACCAGGATAGTCAAGTTCGCTACACACGACTATAGACCTACAAAACAAGAAGTTTACATGAAGGAATTTTTGTATGTTTTTTGTCAATAAAAATTCCACATTTGCCACATTTGATGAAGGCTTTGACGCACTCGTAGCACAGTGGCTGTCGCTGATCTCAACCGATCAGTGAGGTTAAGCAACATACACAGAGGCAGGGAACCTGATGGGTGACCAAAGTGGCAATTTATCACAAGCGTTTTCATGCTTTGGAAGGCACGTTAAGCTGTCGATCCTGGCTGTTGTGGATGAGGCCATTGTGCGGTTTGAAAACTCTGACACCAGGGTTAGCCAAGTTCGCCACATACTTGACTATAACTACACGATAAAAAGAAGAAGAAGCGTCAGCCCTAAAATTCGTTCCCGTGGGAATCCTGTGTAATTTCTTTTAGGTAAGTTTCCACAATAATTGAAAATAATCTTTGCAAAATTTCAAAAGGAACCTTGAAGTACTGGGAAGATTACCTAAGATGTGAACTTTAGACGAGTTCTGTTCTACTCAAAACCACAAGTAATGCAATCAGGAGTGGGGATTTAAGGATATGAAGTTTAAAAAAAAAATGTCTATGACAGCGCCCAAGCAGCATGTTAGATTACCCATTTCAACTATGAAAACTGGCGCTATTAAGATCAAGATAAGTGCGACGTTAATGTGAACATATAAAGCCTTGTGCTGCAGTTAATATCTGAAACCACTGTCTATAACATCTCAGCATAACTAAGAAGCTATAGGTATAACTGGAATTTCGGACTAGCACTCCTCAGGTAACGTTACCTGCGAAGGGACCACGTAAAACTACAAGAAATTACCATGTGAATTGCCTGCTTTGTCTATAAACTGGTTTGAGTTGGTCAGAGTACATGGGTGGTCCCGTTCGCGCCTTTTAGCAACCGTTATAATTATGACCACGTGTATTTAAACAATAAATGTTTATGCAAAACATTTAAAATAATACTAAATATCCCAGGGTAAAATAGAGACAAAGAAAATTTTAGGTTACTATGTACTTACCGAAAATAAAATTGAGGTAGATAATATTCATATGTTTCGATTTCATGCGCTTAGGTTAGTATTCGGAATTTGTTTCTAAAATACAATAACCTCACTCTTTGATTGATTAATGATATAAACAATAAATTAACAAAACATGCAAAATACTCTAGAAGTGTCCGTTGAACAGCAATTTGACAGACTTTTAAAATTATTCTTTGAAATTCAATGCCAAACAAAAAAGACCGCACGACAAAAAAATACGGAAAATATAACTTACGGCAGTAAATAATCCGTAAAACTAGAAGATTGTATAGAAGATTACACGCTAATAGAAATAAAAACAAAATATACTGCGCTTGAAATGATTAAAAACAGACGCAAATTCCTCGGAAAATTCATTCATTTTTTTCCGGTGCCAATCAAACAACAAAACCAAAAACTCCAATCCAAATCAAAAACCAAGACAAGTTCGGATTTTCGCAAACACAATTTATTAAAAATCGGAACGTGTATCCGAACACATAAACTGATTGTAGGGTTCTGCCTTCTTTGGTTTCTGCCTGCTACTCTACTTGTCAAATTCAAATTCAAAATTCTTTATTGCATCGTGAGTTTTTTTATAGATGTTACATTATTTATGTACGTTGTTGTTGTTGTTAATAATTTTATTATGTTCTGCGTTCGTCGCATAAAAACAATTTTTTGTTTATAATTCAGCCTATGTTCCTTGGGGACAGTTGTTGAGTTTCGTGGACTAATTCACATCCTTAATTTTCGCTAACTAATTTATACAAATAATAATAAAGCCTTTTATTCTGGTAAGAGATTACATACAATTAATATATTTTAATACAAGGTTAAGTACATTAAATCAAATACAACAGTCAACTTATATTAATTAATAAATTAGATTAAATCTAATAGTAAAATAACTCGCCCCGAATCATTCCCGCCCGGTGCAAAGGTGCCCATTGCGGCTGCTGCATTTCCGCGGTGTATGGCTATAGACAGCCTCTGCACCTAGAGCGATCCAGCGCGGGGGTCTTCTCCCACCTCTCTCAACCGACGCCCAATTTCACTAATGACGCCCAATTCTCTAACGATACAATTGATTTTTAAGATATCCTCTAACGCAGTGTGCCTCGCGGCATAGGCCTCCTTCGACGATTTCCATTGCTCTCTATCCTCAGTGGCTACCCCATAGTATGGTCTAGGGCCCACATTGGCGTACCTAACCCTAGATACCCCGCCAAGGCTAGGGTGGTACCCCGCCAATGTGCGGGGTACCACCCTTATCTTGCCAGAATTCCGCGGATCCAAACTGAGCGCTTTTATGTTGCGCACTGCCAAGAAATGGAATTCCCTGCCTGTGCATGTATTTCCGAGCTCATATAAACCGAATCTCTTTAAAGTTTGAGTGAATAGGCATCTTCTTGGTGAGCTTGCTATCCTCGGCCGCATTCTTGTACTGGATTATTTATGGTTAAGAGCAAACCTACTGTTAATAAAAATACCTACGCAACCTCGCATTACACTCAACTGCTCACTCTTGACCATTTGTAAATAATTTGCTCAATTTCACGCAAGGCCTGTGAAGATTAGTGTATTGCTTCGTACCTATTTTCGAACTAACAGAATAATGAAGAAGCAGTAAGCACACTCGAAGTACATACAAAATACATGGCTGTATTTAATAATATTTTATATAAGGTATGCCTTCTATCCAAAAGAAACTTTATTTGATTGACATTGACAGTTGTTTGACAGATAATCTAACCTAGTGCACCTGTGATAATAAGAAAATAGAAAAAACACTAAAAGATCTGCAAAAGAACCACTTTTTAAATATGAAGAATGGACGATAACACAAAGCAGGCTTCCTCATATCAAGTGGACCAAGAAATACTCGATGGTAACTGTTTTATTCGCGTTATTTTAATCGTGAAATTTGAGACAAGTTTGTTCTTAGAATATGCAACAGGTTTCGTTTTATTATGACGCAGGAAACTTCTTCAGTATTCACATTTCAGCGATTATATATCTTGTTCTTTATTAGCTTGAGTGAACTTAGCATTTTTATTGTTGGAAAAGTATATTCACAACGAGACAGCTAGGTATACTGTTCCTGTTATAGTATATCATAAGTATATGTTTGGTTATATCCTATGTGTATGACTAATACAATACAAAATCGCTTACTGTATGTGTTGATGTTTGTCAACTTTTACGAATCATAATAAAAAACATAAAGGCATCAGGCTCTTATATTTCAATGGAATTTTTCAGTTAGCTGAACTAGTAGAATAAGGATTCCATTTATGAAACTTCACTTAATTCTTGTGGCTTATGGATGCTAAGATATAATAAAAAGTAATACAAAATAATGATAATAATAATAAAAAGTTACTAAGATTAAGGACATTAAATTAGTAAGTGTAATTTTGGGGGGTGATTTCTCCCCTCGAAACAAAATTCTCAAAAAAATGTCGTCTTCCTATTCAATGGCTAGTGTGCGCACACGTTGTATGGAGAGGCAAGCATTTAGGTATCTCTCTTTCAACCTCTCGGTTGGTTAATCAGTCCATGAAACTGAACAACTTTCCACAAGGAACATAGGTCAAAATACGAAAAAAAAATTTGAGTTCCCATACAAACTTAATAACTTAATAATAAACTTCATCAGCATAAAGCGCATTTGAATGGGAGATCAACTTTTTTTTTTCTTATTTTGACCTATGTATTTCTTAAGAAAATTGTTTATATTCATGGGCTGATTCATATCCTTAATTTTGAACCACATCCAAAGAAAATCATATTTAATAATAATAAAATAAACTACAAAATTCATACCTATTATTAACTTGCATCCAGTACACACAGAGTACTCAGTAAAGAAATTAATCAGTTTTAGTAATGTAAGTAAATTTTATAAAATTAACTTGCATCCTGTCCTTAAACTTCATTATAAAAAAACGATTTTTCTTTTTCTTTTTATAAAAAAATATAAGAGTACCTATTACATATTTTGTAAACTTTTGTGTCATATTTTGTAAACTTTTCAAGTTAGATTAACCAAACAAAATCATATTTAATAGTAATACAATAGACTACAAAATCCATATTTTTAATCAGCATCATATCCTTAAACTTCATTATAAAAAACGATATTTCTTTTTTATAAAAAATAATTCAGAGTATCAATCAATTAAAGTGTCATATTTTGTTAACTGTTTAAGTTAGAATAATAAAAAAGTATGCACTTTGTAATCTATTTTATTATTATTATATGTATGTGATTTTGTTTGGTTAAGCTAACTTGAACAGTTTACAAAATATGACACTTTAAGTGACAACCAGATTTTTGAAATTACCCTAAATAACTCGAAAACAAAAGAAGAGCGAGGACTGATATTAAGCACAGAGTGTTATTAGGGCCTGCCAGTACACCACTTGAAAGAATGATCAAATCTGTCGTTGGGGGGCCACTTAGCCTGCTAGACCCTTTATCAAACGTTGATGAGCTGAAGCATTAGAATGGGTAGTCCAAAAACAATGAATCTGGTCTTATATTATGCAGGATTAAATGCCCTTTAACTTTTATGAAGGACAGTTTTCGATATTGTAAGTCCTTTATGAGATATAACCGAAAAATCGTAAAAATACCCCTTTTGGGGTATATTTTTACCTCCTACCACTTGAGCACACCTCCGCCGGGGGGAAAATCCTAGGATATTCAATATGGCAACAAATGAAGCTATTAAAACAATAAAATCTCTTTTAGGATTTAAATCCGATTTGAATTTTTTGTTGGTTTTATTCTATTGACCTATTAAGGAACACAACAAAAAAAGAATCATCCAAATTGGTCAAGCCGGTCAAACATTCATTTATTTTAAAATACAGGGTGTTAAGTAATTCGATCTTATCCTCTCGGGTGGTGAATCAGCCCATGAAACTGAAAAACTTTCCCTAAGAACAAATGCCGAAATACGAAAAAAAATTTTTAACTTCCTATACAAATTGCATCATCTGATAAATCATTTTGTATGGGAAGTCAAAAATTTTTTTTCGTATTCGGCATTTGTTCTTAGGGAAAGTTGTTCAGTTTCATGGGCTGATTCACCACCCGAGAGGATAAGATCGAATTACTTAACAGCCTGTATAAATAATATATATACTAATTGCAGATTTGTAAGTATGGAGCATAGTTTAAAATTAACTCAAAAGTAAACATGCTGCTTGAGAATTCAAGTAAATCATTTTAGAAATTCAAGTAAATTTTTTTAAAAATTAAACAAGGTACTTAAAAATAGTACCCCAGCAACTAAGCTGTAACTTAGATAGTGCGCCATCTTTTATCGAGTAGAAAGAACTAACTACCCTATCTTATTAATTTTTAACCAACCAAAAATATATGAAATTGTAATAAACAAAAAGTATTATAAATTCACCATTAGGCGCTAAATTGTTTGTGAATATCCCTCGACGCGGGAAAGCTTTTAAAATATATAAAAAATGTACAAATTAGGTAGATTGCTTAAACATTGTTAATTTTATGATTACAATATTAACCCTCGGCATACCAGGTAAAAATTTGCAACATGCCATACAAGGTGGGGTCTGACATACCCTAACAAAATGGTCGCTGTAATCAGATAGGAATAGGGGTACTGAATTATTATTGCATATTTTTGAAATTGAACATAGCCTGAGTAGCACTATATAAAAAAAAATGAAATAGATTAAATGGTTTGTTGAAAAAGGGTACCGAAAATGCCATCTTCTGACTACTAATTTAGACTTGAAATCACCCTAAGAATTGATAATTACCAATTTTTGTAATTAAACTGAATAAATTTAAGAAAATTGAACAACGATGATACATCTTTAAATTTTTACTTCAATCTCGAGGTAGGAGTTCTTTAGTTCGCCGTAATTGCATTTTGTATATGTTCAAATAACAACAATTCTAAACAAAAACGCATCTAGAGCCCTAAAAAACGCACGCACCACTAAACTAATGGTACTTGCCAGTGTAAGAACGTCGCAACTCCAGCTACTGAGAGCTTCAGATTCCGCGCACGAAAATTTTTGAAAATATATCGACTTTTCACCGCCTGGGGTTTATTAGACCCCACCTGGTATGCGGAGGGTTAAAAATTAGAAAAAAAGAATATAGAATATATAAAGAGTATTGTATTGTTTGTATAGAAAAGTAATGGACATAAAAACAATAATTACATTTACTCCAAACAGTAAAGACAATGTTATTTTCTTTCAGGCAGCCTTTTGTAGACGTATTTTTTGTATTTAAACCTTCGCGCGATTCTCGCACACCCGTGTGTGCGAGATTTGTATCACACGCGCCGTAAACAAGCGTGCGACGGATGAAAAAATAGGTTTTTTACGTTTATTAAAGAAAAGACTTTGTTCCCGTGGGATTTTGGGTTGGGAAAATTATTAGTTAATTCAGGGTGTCAGCTACCTTCACACCAAATTTTATCAAAATTGGTCCAGCCATTTGAGCGTGAAAGAGGAACAAACATCCATACATCCATACATTCAAACTTTCGTGTTTATAATATAAGTAAGGATAAGGACTAGTAAGGGGCCATCCATAAATTACGTCACACGAATTTCATGATTTTTGAACCCCTCCTCCTCCTTGTCACAGCTGATCCCATTTATAAGACCCCTATCCCCTAGTGTGACGTCACATATTTTGCATATTTTCCATTTTTTGTATTTTTTTTATTTTTTTGAGAACTCAAAACTCGGTATCTCAACAAAAGAATAAACTTAAAAATAATTCTTGCGACTGAAGAGGTTAAGCTTGTCGTTAATAGTTAATGCGTTTTGATACTCATAACATGTTTGAAATGCGACGTCACGAAACTTATGACCTCTCCCACCCCTTATCACACAATGTCACACTTTGTCGACCCCCTCCCCTCCCCTTAACGTGTGACATAATTAAGGGATGGTCCCTAAGGATGTAGGAAGACAGTACACAAATGTTAATTAATTCTTTAGCTAAGCTAAGGAACATAATTAACAGACCAAAAAAGAGCAAAAAATGAAATAACAACTCTCGCTGCTGTCTTGTTTCTGTGTATGCATCAAGTCGTCGCGCCTATAGGTAATCCATATCGGGGTAGGCAGAGCATCAGTGGTTGTAAAATCACTTGATCACTTGATGCCACACTTGACATATATTCTGAAGGTTATAAGATGAAACATGATGTAATCTGGTTAGAGGTTGTCAGCATAGTATACAAAGGGGAAGTACGAGTAGGTTATCTGCATACGTCCGCACCGCGCGCGGCTTGTATGTGTGCGCCATAGTATCTATGCGTCGCCGCACGCACACTCAACAAAATCTCGGCGTGTTTCGCAGTGCGCCAGTGCCGCATAAGGTTCTAGTGTGCGTGCGGCGACGCATAGATACTACGGCGCACACATACAAGCCGCGCGCGGTGCGGACGTATGAAGATAACCTACTTCCCTTTTTTGTACTATGTTATCAGCCTTTCGCCCACATTACAACAAACCCTTTGCGGCCCACTGACTTTTACAGTATGCCTGGGAAGAGTAGGCTGCTGGCACATTCTGTTTTTCCTTCACTCCCAGTCCAGCAAGGAAGTCAAAAAGTGTATTGTATTTTAAAAAAAGTAAAAAAAAAAGTTACATATTTATTGTAACAAAATAATTACAAATGAAAACTTAATAAGTAATTAAAAAAATATAATTAAAAAGTGTGTCAAAAGGAAAAATGGCTCAGATTGTGCTGTGAGAGGCTGAAACCACATTACAGCGCTGATTTTTGAAACCACATCACGGCGCTGATTTTTGAAACCACATCACGGCGCTGATTTTTGAAACCACATCACGGCGCTGATTTTTGAAACCACATCACGGCGCTGATTTTTGAAACCACATCACGGCGCTGATTTTTGAAACCACATCACGGCGCTGATTTTTGAAACCACATCACGGCGCTGATTTTCAGCCAATTGTTCAATTGTTAGGCCCCTAGCAGACGGCGTATTTCTACGGCGCTGAAAACTGATGCTGATTTTTGCGTTTTCGTAGATTTAAACGCGCGTGTGAGGAGCGTTCGAAACTCGTTTGTATCGCTGTATCTGCACGTACAGTCTGGCAAAAAAGAGTAGAAATTAAAAAGTGGCAACACTGTAGCGTCGTCCCTTTCAAATCAATCTAAGAAAAACGGGACGACACTACAGTGTTGCCACTTTTTAATTTCTTCTCTTTTTTGCCAGACTGTATACGCGCTGTAAACGCGCGTTTCACGATCGCCCCGTGTGCTGAGGTTACAAGGTTGCGTTCCAATCGCGTTTGAAGCGCGTATACGCGCGTGAAACGCGCGTCGTCGACGCGTTTAAAATACGCCTTGTGCTAGGGGTCTTATTCAACAATATATCTAGCTATTGTTAAAACGCTTACCCGCATGAGGGATATTTCCACGACCCCAGGATTAGATCTGGTCGTGGGTTCAAGTCCCATTCGCGCCGAATATTTTTATTTCCCTAAAAATTATTTGTAACAATATATCTTCCGACAATTCCAGCTCGCGGCATCGACATGACGGTTGAGGAGGTGGCAGGGCTCTCGACCTGTAAGTACGCGGAGCGGGTGCAGGCGCTGCGGCTCTCGGAGCCCGACCTCGCTTTCTTGAAGGGGCTGCGGCGGAGGATCAAGAATCGGGTACCAATTCAATTAATTCATTGTTTTTATTAAATTCACACAATTCATTGAATTGGACGTCCGATTTGGTCGAGTGGTAGTGCTGCTGCCTATTGATCGACGGGTCCTGGGTTCGATTCCCAGTCGGGGCAAATATTTGTGTAAAAAGCAGATGTTTGTTCTCGGGTCATGGGTGTTCGTGTCTGTCTTTGTGTATGTTCCAAGGGACCCACGACACAAGGGAAAACCTTAGTGTGGGCTTTTGAGTGTTTAGAATTTATAATATCCCGTCGCGCGATTGTTTAGGCCGCTTGCGAACTTGCGATAGTAATCTCGTACACTAGGTGTACATTTAGCGCGCGAAGGCCTTATATCCTTAATGCTAACATTATAAATACGAAAGTAACTCTGTCTGTCTGTTCGTCTTTCACGCCTAAACTACTGAACCGATTTTGGTGAGACTACATTTTATCCCACAGTTGGGCACGATATAACCTGTAGTCCACGCGGGCGGAGCCGCGGGCGGAAAGCTAGTTTATTATAATTATAATTCATTAAATTCATTCAATTTAATTGAACGCTATACGATTAAATAATAAATTCAATTCAAAATAACTTTATTTTATAGAATCAGGACGTTACATAAAATAAGTCCAAATTACATTAAATGCATACAAACATATTCGTGCATTAATATCATACTCACTGAATAGATAATCACCTGGCGTTTGGTCGTGTTGAGTATGATATTAAGGCGACTACAGCACCTAAATTACGATTTTATGATGCGTAGATAAACATGACGCACTGCATTAAATCGAAGAAAAAAATACTACGGTAAATATTCAGGACATAAACTAGATAAGTAGTTTGCTGAAAACATGATTCAGCACTTTTGGTTCGATAGAAAAAGCTCACAAAGTCACCTCTAAATACCCAATATTGTGTATCTTTTAAGCTGTAAAAACGATAGTAAAATGCACACAGGAACTTGAATTTGCTATCAAAATGTTCGTGACACGCACGCTTTCATAGTCCGTAAACTTCGTGTATCGACATTGTTCGCACTGCCGGCCCAGGCCTGTTCAGAGACGGAGATGGCACTATTCCTATGTGTGCTGCCTTTATCGGGTGCTGTAGTCACCTTAAAGGCGCAGACCCATGCGGTGATAGCCCAGTTGGTAATGAGCCAGACTTGTAATCCGAAGGGCGTGGGTTCAAATCTCGGTGCGGGCCTGTACCACTAAATTCGTCTTTTCGGATTGATGTACGGATTTCTAATTATCACTTGCGTAACGGTGAAGGAAAACATCGTGATGAAACCCGTCCGTCCAAGAAAAAATAGTTTTCGAAAGACGAGCGGTCTACCAACCCGCATTGTGCCCGCGTGGTGGACTATGGCCTAAATCCCCTTCGTGTGTCGAAGGGAGGCCCGTGCCCCTCGGTGGGGACGTATATGGGCTGGTAAAGAAGAAAAGAAGCTTCTATAATTGTATTAAGGAAGAGCGGCATCTCCTGACAAGCTAATATTAGCTTAAAACGAGATTCCGAACGAATGTCACGTTATTCTCTTTGGTTTAAGAAATAAAGATTTTATTTATTTATTTATTTTTAAAAACGTGTATCGTGTCTGTCTTTGTGTGAGTTCCAAGGGACCCACAACAAAAGGGAAAACCTGTGGGCCTTTGAGTGTGTAGCGTGTGTAACGTGTATTAACATATTTATTTAATCAATTCCAGCTGGCCTCTCAAAACAGTCGGCGACGAAGCATGGAGCACCTCCGTCGGTTGACCCGTGAGCTGCGGCTAGTGCGCGCAAGAAGAGACAGCGCGCTCGACGCGAGACGGGACCTCGTCTTACAACGGGACACCGCCAGGGTGCGCTGCCAGATGTTGAGGAAGCATATTGTACAGGTATGTTACACTTTAAGAAAGAAATGGGGTAGATGAAAATTTTTTTGACATTGTGTATGAGGGCTCAAAAGATGCGTATTTACGAGGGCTACATTATGCAAAAAAGAATTTTAAAAAATGTCAAAAATCAAACAGTTATGGCGCAAAAACCGTATTTTTTTTGGATTTTTAATTTTTTTTTCCTTTCAAGTCCAATATCTCGCAAACTAAAAGAGATATCGAAATTTCGAAAAAATTACCCCTGGGACATAGATTGCGAACATTTTAAGCCTAAAAAAAATGAAAATCGGTCGACTAGTTTTTCCACAACGCTTACATAAAGGTGGTCGACTTTGCGTGAATTCTTAGTTCGCGCGGGGCTGAATTGTAAACACGAAAGATGAAAAAATTTGTTTCGTTTTATTTAAAATATGAAATTCATTTCCAATGTACTCTAAAATCATGTATGGCATGAAATCTGTGATTTTTTATTGTTTAGATTGAAGCTTTTTTACCCTATTTCTTAAATATACAGTAAAAGTCTGTAAGTGGGATACAAGGGTTTGGCTGTATAATGAGCGAAAGGCTGACCACCTCTTACCATTATACAACTTGTTCCATCTGATAACCCTCACATTTTTTTCTAACGTGGTATCTAGTGGTTCTAGAACAACTGATGCTTTGCCTACCCCTTTAGGGATGATACGCGTGAGCGTATGTTACCCTATAAATATCCTGGTGTAAATAGTTTTTTAATATATTTTAAATTTAATTTTTTAAGATATGAACGTTCAAAACTCTCAATTAGACAGAGAGAGAGAAATACGAAACGGTGTCGTCACAGTTGAGTACCGCCATAAAAGGTTTATTAAAAATTTCGTTTTGTGAGAAAGAGATAGATATAAATGTTTGATAGGCTATAAGATTTTTATTTTTCGACCATTTTCTATTTCGAATTCTGTTTTAATTTTATGTTTATTCATAAATATGTTATCTTACTAAATATATGTATTGTAAATTTCAGTCATCTACACAATTATTAAAGTTAAAAGAATATATTGATATCTAAAAGTCCTTTAATGGATATTGTCCAAACACTCTCCCTCGGGCATACACGATTGTTCACAGATCTCCTTGGTCCCGAACTGGTTTTCGTGTTTCATACACCAATAAGTTTGCTCCACACATTTCTGATTGAACGCGTTGTATGTCCAACTGTGAACAGAATTCTCGCATTAATATTAATATTACTAGCTTTCCGCTCTGGACTTCGTTCCCGTGGGAATTCGGGAAAATTATGTAGCCTATGTCCATCGGGGATAATGTAGCTTTCTTAAGGTGAAAGAATTTTTCAAATCAGGCCAGTAGTTTCGGAGCCTATTCAATTCAAACAAAGAAACACAAATATTTGCCCCGACTGAAAATCGAACCCAGGACCAGTCGATCAAGAGACAGCGCCACTACCACTCGACCAAACCGGCCGACAAATCTAAATACACTGGGCGTCAAAAATAAGTAGTACACTTTTCAAATTGCAATTACTCCTAAACTATAGTAGTTACACTTATGAAATAAAAAGCAGTTTATAGTAAACTTAACGAAGTTTATTAAAGTTATATTTTATTTGGCATGAATAAAGTTTCAAACTTAAAATTAAGATAAATACTAAAAAGTATCAATTTTTAACGATATGTCAACCACTTAATTTTCACGTTTTGGAACTTTTTCACAATTTAATAACTTGTGTTGCCGCCTCGGGCTCTAATTACAGCTTGGATCCGGTTTGGCATGCTGAACACTAAGTTTCGGAGGCGGTGTTGGGGAATATTTTCCCATTCTTCTATCAGCGCATGTTTTAGAGCCCTGAGTGTGGCAGGAGGTGGACTGCGCCTTCTGACTAGCCTCCCAAGCTCATCCCAGGCGTGTTCAATCGGGTTGAGATCTGGGCTTCTCGATGGCCAAGCCATCAAGTTGATGCCAACCTCCTGAATGTACTCTTGTACGTGGTGAGCAGTGTGTGGCCGGGCGTTATCATGCATTAGGATGGCTCCATCACCCATATTTATTAAATATGGCCCTGCATACTCGTTGAGGATCTCCGAGGCATATCTTTCACCAGTCAAAGTCCCATTTTCTATTACCACAAGCTCTGTGCGACTCTCTGAAGAGATACCAGCCCATACGTGTACAGAGCCCCCGCCATATTGGACTCTTTCCGAGATACAAGCTTGAATGTATCGCTCACCGGGTCGTCTGTAGACTCTCCGCCGTCCATCTGAAGTGTATAAAGAGAATCGAGACTCATCTGTGAATAAAACTCTAGCCCATTCTTCTTCGCCCCATTGTACGTGTTGACGGGCGTAGCGTAGTCTTGCTACGCGATGCTCTGTCTCAAGTTTGGGGCCATTTGCTGGTCTTAGAGGCTTCAGGTTAGCTTCAGCAAGTCTTCTTCTCACTGTACTCTCACTGATGTAGTCTGTTCGGGTCCGAAGAAGCTGTTGCTGAACCTCAACTGCATTAAGGTGTCGATTTCTTAACACAGTGGAAACAATAAAGCGATCTTCTCGGGTACTTGTGCACCTGGGTCTGCCATTACCTCGTCTCCTTAGATGGTTTCCAGTCTCTTCGTACCTTTGCTTTACTCGCTGAACCGTTCTTAAAGTTACACCCACCCTCCTTGCAGTACGACGCATACTGATGCCCACTTCGAGAAAAGCTAAGATTCTTGCACATTCTTCTGGTGAAAGAGGCATGATTAGTCAAATTTACTCTCTGAAGATACCTATGCTTTTCAATTACAATTGCTTTATCAGCAGCGAATGTGTCAAACACAAAAATCCTAAGTAAGACAACACCTTTCAACAGTTTAAAAAAAGTGTTTTTATTTATTCGTTTTTTTTAAAGTCAAGCATTATAAGTTCTTATAATGCATGAAGTTTTTATTGAATAAGATTAAATTTTCTTTTTAACCTTTTTTGTTTCAAAGGTCTAAGTTTTATAGTTTGGGAGAAATCGCAATTTTAAAACTGTACTACTTATTTTTGACGCCCAGTGTATATAAAAGGAGAAACTGACTGACTGACATATCAACGCACAGCCTAAACGGCTAAACGTAGGCACTTGAAATTTGGAAGGGACGTAGCTTAGGTACCGTAGAGGTGCACTAAGAAAGGAATTCCCGAAATTCCCACGGGAACGGGAATTAGCGGGAAAATCCTTTTGTATGAAAAAACTAAGCCGCTTAAGTTAGACGCTTGAAATTTGGCATGCAGGTACCTTAGTAAACTTAAAGCTTAGTTGCAACAGGATATTGCAAAATTCCCACGGGAACGGGAGTTAGCGGGAAAAAACTTTTGTATGTAAAAATCTAAATCACGTAAAATCTGTTTACTCTGTGCAAAAAAAAAATAACACGCAAACGACATTGCGTGTTAATTTTTTATCAGCTAGTAGAATATACTAACACTTGAGTGTTGTCGTCACAAAGTTCGTCTCTAGGTTTGTTGACGTAGCAGAACGAAGGTTTAGACGGATAGACAAAGGACCACGGCTGTGTCTCGTGCATGTTCTGCTCGTTTAGGCCTTCTGGAAATGAAAAAAAAAATGTAGTATGTCTTCTTCTTACCAGCCCATATACGTCCCCACCGAGGGGCACGGGCCTCCCTTCGAAACACGAAGGGGATTTAGGCCATAGTCCACCACGCTGGCACAATACAGGTTGGTGGACTGCTCGTCTTTCGAAAATGAATTTTCTTGGACGGGCGGGTTTCATCACGATGTTTTCCTTCACCGTTGAGCAAGTGATAATTAGAATTCCGCACATAAATCCGAAAAGACGAATTTAGTGGTACAGGCCCGCACCAGGATTTGAATCTGCGACCTTCGGATTACAAGTCTGGCTCATTACCAACTGGGCTATCACCGCTAGTATGTCTTACTTTTTGTTAATTGTATAGCTTCTAGGGGAAGGCCTGGTGACATATATGTTTGATTACCTAGCCGCGCTCTTGTCGGTGTCGCAATTTCAGCCCTTCACAAATAATGTAAACTACGTAAGGTACAGAGGCCGGCGCATCAGGTTACTCCATTTTCATTGCAAAACCGCTCTTATCACAACAGCACAGAGTGCGCGTGTCTTTGATTTTGCGTGGAAATCTTTGTTAGTGGATAAAAAATACCGTTTCTTCTTTTGTGTGGGAATTTCTTAATACCCTGTGGTTGGACCCTAAAATTTTGGTAGGACTTTTGGCAGATTCTCATTTCTAGTGCCAAGATGAAGTTGTAAACAAAGTTTCATTGATGTACATATTTTGCCTCCAAAATATGCTGTTTTTCCTGTAGCAATAACTACATACATGTAGTTGTTATTTGATATATTACGAAATTTGTTATTTGATATATGTATTTATTATTTTTGTAGTTTAAGTTTAATTATAGTATAGTTTATGTATAGGTATATTACGTATTTTGCACGCTCTATCTGCCTTTCCGATCAACTTTCCGTGGCTCGGGTTTGCTGGAAGAAATTTCTTTTTAGAGATAAGCTAACCTTTTGTGTCGTATTTCTGTTTGTGATTTTATATATATTTGTCGTGTGTGCAAAGAACTGTAAATAAATAAATAAATAAATACACACAGATACACAGACATACAGATTTTTACATCGTGATGAAAACCCGCCCGATCAAGAAAATTTTCGAAGACGAGTGGTCCACCAACTCGCATTGGGCCAGCGTGGCGGACTATGGCCTAAATCCCCTTAATGTTGCGAAGGGAGGCCCGTGCCCCTCGGTGGGGACGTATATTGGGCTGGTAAAAAAATAATAATTAAATTTTACAAACACGCTCGTATTTATTATAATAAACCATTCCCTCCTGAGACTTCGTTCTCGGGGGAATTTTGGAAATGCGTATACACATAAACCGTCCTCTTGAATCACTCCGTCCATCGGTGAAAACCGTATGAAAATCCGCTCAGTAGTTTTTGAGTTTATCGCGTTCAGACAGACAAAAGCGGCGAGATAATTTGTTTTAGATAGATAGATACATGAACATTTATTTGTACTCACATTAGTGAGTGTTTATGTGTGTACAAATACTTTTTTTTTGCAAAATCAATAAAAGAAAAACAATAAAGATATAAAAAAATAAACACAGTGTTACAATAAATAATTTTCCACGTCAAAAAAGTATGAGTCACCGACTTCAATCCCAACAACAGTTCGCACAAACTAGATTACTACTATTTTTTGCAGACTACAATGCCTATTAGCAGATAACCACAAACGAAAATGTCGCTCATTTATTTAGATGATGTTCTGGTTTGTAGTATTTTTTTGTTTTTGTTGATTTTTTTAAAAGCGCTGAAACAGTTTTGATAAAATTTATATGGTGGTCCCATTTGGAGAATACTCTTTCGAACAAAAAAGAATGTTGAAAATCGGTCCATAATTGGCGGAGAAATCGGTGAACATACATAAAAAAAACACATACATTCGAACATAGAAATCCTTTTTTGAAGTCGGTAAAAATTGTTAAAAGTATAAAAGCATGTTTTATCTTTCGATAAACACTGATATTCTGCTATGTAATATAAATACAAAATATGACGATGTAGTACGATATGATATGATGAGTATGATTGTTTGCTTACCATAACCGTTTGCGTTCGATTCCGCGTTTGGAACGTCGAGGGTGTTAGCTCCTTCATCAGGTGTTGCTTTTTTCGCTTCGTCGTAGGCACTTACGAACGGCTGCATCATTTCGTTGGCGCGAAAATTAGCACCTGCCAAAATGACATTTTCAAAACAATAATCGTGACTTTACGAAGTTTTTGACGGGAACTCCATGTGAGCGGTTGCTGTGTCGATTGAATTTTTGGTTTCTCAATAAATAATTGTTTAATGTATAAAAGAGATAGTGTATTGTGCAGTAAACTAACTTTAAACAGTGCAATGATAGAAGAATTCAAGTGATATGGTGTTTGGACATAGAAAATGTACGACACTTCATTTTTTTCTAAATCTGAGGTGTCGTCCTATCGTCTCATGCGGTGTGGTAGGCTCTGTACACAGGGCCGTCTGGTTCGCGACCACCCTCCTACCGAAGTCCGACGCCAAACAGCTTGCTGTGTTCCGACGGTGCGTGGGAGTACCAGTACCTTTATATGCATTTTCTGGGTTAACTCGCTCCATCGTCGACCTCATCTTTGACCTTTATGGTCAAGATTGAGGTCAAGATTTAACCCATCTTAAAAAAAATATTGCATTCTGCGCGTGTGAAGCCATGGTCGGAACTCGAAAAAAAAATTAACTCGATCTTTGTTAAAGTTATTCAATTGTTAATTGCCTAATTTTTCGTAGACATGAGCTTTCATAAAATCTCTTATAAAAGTTTAAAAAATGGGCCTATACATTTTTTATCGTTTGTGATCTCTTCTTATATAAATAATGAACAAGATTACGTTGTAAAAGTTTATAAAAGTTTTTTAATTTGTTTATAATTATTTTTCAAATACAGCAAGCTGTTTGGCGTCGGACTTCGGTAAAAGGGTGGTCGCGAACCAGACGGCTCTTTACAAAGCCTACCACACCGCATGAGACCATAGGAAGACACCTCAGATTCAGAAAAAAATGAAGTGTCGTTGCCTGGGATGGATTACTAATAAAAATAATAACAACAAATTAAAAGAAATTAAAATGTGACAGTTGGGATGTTTGTTACGCTTTCACGCAAAAACTACTCAACCGATCATCATGAAACTTTGTACATATATTCTCAGAGGTACTAGAAGTAACATCAGGATAATTTTTATTAAAAAAAAAATTACGGCGCGGGCGGAGCCGCGGGCGGAAAGCTAGTATTATATAAATGCGAAAGTGACGCTGTCTGTCTGTTTCGCTTTCACGCCTAAACTACTGAACCCATTTTGATGAAATTTGGTACAGAAATAGATTAAATTTTGGGAAAGAACATAGGCTACATTTTATGCCACAGCTGAACACGATATAAACTGTAGTCCACGCGGGTGGAGCCGCGGGCGCAGCCGCAGGTGGACAATTAGTATTTTTATAAAAAAAGGTGTTACCTGTAGGTGGTTCCCAGTCTGACCACTTATCTTGAGGTCCGACATTACTTGCTGATCCATCTGGACTTTTGACGTGGAAACAGTTGCCATTAGTGCAGACGTACCTACGAATAGTTAATGCAACTAGAATAAATCCGAAAACTGAACTGTGAAAACCTGGTGCTATAACCGACAGCTTGACTTAGGCGACAACAGCACCCGATAAAGGCAGCACACATAGGAATAGTGCCATCTCCGTCTCTCAACAGGCCTGGGCCGGCAGTGCGAACAGTGTCGATACACGAAGTTTACGGACTATGAAAGCGTGCGTGCGTAAAAACAAGTTCGAAAGTTAGAAAAATGAAATTTATGGAAAGGTAACAGCTTAAATCGAAAAATGCATTAACTACTTATCGAGAGTGTTCAATCACGAACATTTTGATAGCAAATTCAAGTTCCTGTATGCATTTTACTATCGTATTTACAGCTTAAAAGATACACAATATTGGTATTTAGAGGTGACTTTGTGAGCTTTTTCTATCGAACCAAAAGTAGAATAGAATAGAATAGAAACATTTTTATTCGGCAAATAATACAGGTAGCTAATTCTTATAAAACTAAATTACAAATTGTGTAGAAAACATAACTTTAGTGGTGAATAAATGAAAGTGTGTATTAAGTACTGAATCATGTTTTCAGCAAACTACTTATCTAGTTTATGTCCTGAATATTACGGTAGTATTTTTTTCTTCGATTTAATGCAGTGCGTCATGCTTATCTACGCATCATAAAATCGTAATTTAGGTGCTGTAGTCGCCTTAAAGGCACGATAGCTCAGTTGGTTAGAGCACCAGGAGATCTAATCCTGGGGTCGTGGGTTCAAGTCGTATTTGCGCCGAACATTTATCTTTCTCAATATAGCTAAGAACCATCTCGATTTCATTAGCTTTAAAAAAACTTATTGAAATCGGTCCCTTCGTTTAGGAGCTACGATACCATAGAAAGACACACAGACATACAGATACACAGATACACTCGTCAAACTGACACCCGTGTGGTGATCGGTTGAGAATAACACCACCCCATCTCTTTCCGTGGGTGTCGTAAGAGGCGACTAAGGAAACACAAATGAGACCTGCCTCCTAGTAATCCATCCCAGGCAACGACACTTCATTTTTTTCTGAATCTGAGGTGTCATCCTATGGTCTCGTGCGGTGTGGTAGGCTCTGTAAAGGGCCGTCTGGTTCGCGACCACCTTCCTACCGAAGTCCGACGCCAAACAGCTTGCTGTGTTCCGTCAGTGCGTGGGAGTACCAGTGATTTTATAGGCATTTTCTGGGTTAACTCGCTCCATCGTCAACCTCATCATTGACCTTATGACCCCTCTTTTTTGTCGGGGTTAAAAAGAACCATACTTACCCATACATGAGCTTGTGCTTTTGACCATCATTTGAAGATCCTTGATCTTCGCCCCAGTCCTTCCAATCGGGACCAGGGTAGGTATCCTGCGGATTACCTTTAAAAAAAATGTGACTGTGAAAATTGAAAGAACTTTCGCGTTGTCGTTAAGGTTCACAATTAGTGTGATGAGTTATTGCAAGTAGCTCTTATTGACTACCCCGAAAATTGTACCTTTTACTAAACACAGTCACGAATATTAAAAAAATAAATAAACATAAATTAAAGCGGTGATAGCCCAGTTGGTAATGAACCGGACTTGTAATCCAAAGGTCGCGGGTTCAAATCCTGGTGCGGGCCTGTACCACTAAATTTGTCTTTTTGGATTTATGTACAGATTTTGCTCAACGGTGAAGGAAAACATCGTGATGAAACCCACCCGTCCAAGAAAATTCATTTTCGAAAGACGAGTGGTCCACCAACCCGCATTGGGCCAGCGTGGTGGACTATGGCCTAAATCCCCTTCGTATTTCGAAGGGAAGCCCGTGCCCCCCGGCGGGGACGTAAATGGGCTGGAGAAAAAAAACATACATACGCTATCACTTGCTCAACGGTGAAGGAAAACATCGTGATGAAACCCGCCCGTCCAAGAAAATTCATTTTCGAAAGACGAGCGGTCCACCAACCCGCATTGGGCCAGCGTGGTGGACTATGGCCTAAATCCCCTTCGTATTTCGAAGGGAAGCCCGTGCCCCCCGGCGGGGACGTAAATGGGCTGGAGAAAAAAAACATACATACGCTATCACTTGCTCAACAAGGAAAACATCGTGATGAAACCCGCCCGTCCAAGAAAATTCATTTTCGAAAGACGAGCGGTCCACCAACCCGCATTGGGCCAGCGTGGTGGACTATGGCCTAAATCCCCTTCGTATTTCGAAGGGAAGCCCGTGCCCCTCGGTGGGGACGTATATGGGCTGCTAAAAGAGTCACAAATATTTAAAAAATGAAACATACATACGCTCACGCCTGTAATCCCTAACGGGGTAAGCAGAGCATCAGTGATTCTAGAAAACCACTTAATGCCACGTTTGACACAAATGCTGAGGGTTAACAGATGGATACAAAATGCGCTATCGGCTGATGAAGTTTGTATGGGAACTCAATTTTTTTTTTTCGTATTTTGACCTATGTTGCTTGGGAAAGTTGTTCAGTTTCATGGACTGATTAACCACCCGAGAGGTTGAAAGAGAGATACCTAAAGCCCTGTATAATGGCCTTTCGCCCATCATACAGCAAAACTATCGCATTCCACAGACAGACTTTATACTTGGTAAGAGTAGGTAGCTGGCACATTCTAAGTTTTTCTTTCACTGCTAGTCCAGCTTGGTATTAAACCTACTTAAAAATAACTAAAAGGAGTGAAATTAAAGTTTTACCTTTGAAAAAAGCTAAAGTAAATACTTATGTAGCGGTGATAGGCCAGGTCGTAATGATAAAAGAAATGAGACTGAAATCCAGGATCGGCGTATTTGCGCAATATACTAATCCTAAAGGCTCCTACACACTATACCGGCGGCTAGGCCGGCGGGTTTTTGCCGCGCGGTTATGCCGCCGGGTTATTAAGGCCACCGGCACTTGCCGTTGGTGGCCGCAGAGCATCATTTTCCAAACCGCTCGCACACAAAACTTTCAATCGAATGCCGGGAACGAACGGTTCCCGCGCAACCCGCCGGTACACCCCGGCGGCCATGCCGGCGGCTCGTTTGTGCGGCATTGCCGGCGCCGGCGGTTCAAATACCCGCCGGCATAGTGTGTAGGAGCCTTAACTAATATTATAATCGCGAAATTTTGTACGTATGTATGTTTGGATGTTTGTTACTCTTTCACGCTCAAACGGCTGGACTAATTTTGATAAAATTTTGTATGGAGGTAGCTGACACCCTGGATTAACACATTAGCTACATAGTTTTCCCCAATTCCAACGGGAACGAAATCCCGGGCTTAAAGCTAGTTCTCAATATGTAGCAGTGATAGCCCAGTTGGTAAAGAGCCAGATTTGTAAATGGAAGGTTGCTGGTTCAAATCCTGGCGCGGGCCTCTACCACTTCGTCTTTTCGGATTTATGTACTGATTTTCTCACTAATTGTGACTAGCTTGAAGGAAAACATAAATTCGATTTAGAAAGGTGCGTGGTCCATCGACCCACATTGGGCCAGCGTGGTGGACTATGGCCTAACTCCCCTAAAACTATGGCTTGCTTCGACCTCCCTTTTTAGTTATTCTTAAGTCTGTTAATATTTTTTTAAAACTTTTAATTTTTCATTAATTTTTTTCAGTTGTAGGTAGTTACATCTAATTATTTAATAAATTTTCCTTTTCTCAATTATTTCTGGTGATACACACTTAACTTTCTAGATTAAAAACTACTAAACCGATTTAATAAATCTTGCACTGTTTCCTAAGTAGGTATGTATGTACACCTACTCCAAGTAAAACAAAATTTTTAAAAACTGACTTTTAGTTTTTGAGATATGCGACGACAAACATGCAAACATACACTTCTGTTTAACATACATGCTTATATATAAGCTAGTATAGACTAACATAATAAAAAACTGCAATTCTGTCAATATTACGTACTAGCATTCCGCTCGGGACTTCGTTCCCGTGGGAATTCTTTAAGCTCTTTTTTAAGCTCTTTTTAAAATAAATACGTACCGTTTTCTACCCATTGTCCGTCGCGGTCCCAACCGCCTTCCAAATCGGGGATATCCATCATGTTTTTAAAGGGATCACCTGAAACGAATAGACAGACATATTAAACAACATACATACATACGCTCATGTCTGTATCCCTAACGGGGTAAGTGGAGCAAAAAAAAAAAACCGCAACGATAGGTATCGATCCATTCGTTTTGGAGCTACGATACCACAGACTAGGGTTGCCAACCTCAAATTAAAAAAAAAACACGATTTGAAATTGGAAAAACCAGGATAATTCAGTTTAAAAACAGAACGCAGTAATAGAATCGTCCCACGATAACTCTGTATAGTTTTTTTAACTGGCAACCCATCAAAATCTAAATGTGGTAACCCTTTTTGAACGTCAGTCAAAATTGTCATTTTAGTTTGTTTTGGATATTTTGTTGCGGTTTTTTTGAAAATTCTGTTTTCACGATGGGCAAAACTATTTAAAGTGGCGTTCGACAACTTATACACAAGATGATAATGAATTTCCAAAATATGAAGGAGGAGTTGGAGCAGTGGCGTGCATAGACATTTTAGGCAGGGTAGGCAGTTAACTTGTCTAGTTTTAATTGACCGCTCAAACTCGTTTCTATGCGACTTTTGACAAACGAAAAAACTTTCAACGTACCTAGCTTTGAGATGTTTTTCAGAAAGCTCATGCTTTTTAATCGCTGTATTAAGGTTATTCAAATCAAAATAACCCTGCGCCGTTCCATACGTTTTTATAACAGTTTGAAAACAAAACGCACAGAAAACAAAATACTTATGCGGTTAGTATGCACACAACCCGTGAACCAATAATGAATATAGTATATTTTAGTAATGTCTTACTGCGGTACCTTTTTTTGCGTCAAATCCACGTATCGGCCTTTTGCGATAAGTAATGTTTACTTTTTCTTGAAAAGGTAAACTTGAAAAATTACGCAGTTTAGGCAAACAAACATCATCACCACACTTTTCACAACTTATTGCACTCATTTTGTTCTAAACAAATATCTAACAATCACTATAAACT
The DNA here is from genome assembly GCA_949987775.1 of Aproaerema taeniolella. NCBI lineage: Eukaryota > Metazoa > Arthropoda > Insecta > Lepidoptera > Gelechiidae > Aproaerema > Aproaerema taeniolella. The sequence goes on from OX465244.1 coordinate 5,421,852, forward strand.
GATAAAACAATAATTTGCAAAAGTTTTCGTACCTACGTAGTTGCAAAACAAAAACAAACCAATATGGCTGAATGCATCCAATAAGACAAAAAGGCCGCAAAATTAAAAATCTATAACAGCCATTTCAAACTTACCGAATATTGACACTTCTCAATTTGGTAGAATCGCTTTATAGGCAGAGCTTTTTTCTCCATACAATCAGTTTGTTAATATTTGGCGGGGGAGGCGAAACAGCCAATCAGAAGCCCCCATTTCAACACAAAACCTCAACAAAAAAGGCATTTCAAACGAGTGCTTTTAACGAATAATTAGAAAGGCAAATCCGCGCTCCTACGAGGGCTCTTACTAGTTCAGTATTAGAAGTTTAGATGGCGCTGTTTTGAAAAGTTAAAGGTTAGAGAAATGAAGATGGCGTCATTTCGGAAAACGTTTATTCGTTTCACAAAGATCTGTGATCGTTGGTGTACATTATAATATTTAATTTTTGTATTTTTTTTGCCATGAAAAGCCTAGGGTAGGCACTGCTTTTCTGCTTGTATGGAATGCACGCCACTGAGTTGGAGTCTGTTCGTGAGCAAAAGGAGCAATGTTTACATGAAATTCTCACCGCTACGAGTAAGTCTACCATATACTCTTGATACTTTTTATTATTTTTATTAATTTGAATTAATTTATGTTGAAATTATAAGAACACGTTATAGATTAACATAATATTTTTTATATTTTAAGGTGATTTATCAGCAGCCCTTCGAAATACTAATTCTGTACAAAAAATGAATGAAATAGGTAAGTTGGACATTACCACAGAGGAACTTTTATAGAGAAACTTTGTTCAATGACTGGTGAGATAATCAACATAACATCACCCTTGCCCACTTCAACTGCTTCGTCCTCTCACATAGGTTAGTTGGAAGAAAACTCATTGCCCGAGTTAAGCTAGCCGGTGTACATGTCCTTTCTCTTTTGAAATTTATACGTATGTGTATGTATACAATAAAGAATAAAGAACATAAAAATGATTTCGTTATTTTATGACCCTTTCTTGACTAAAACAACAATTAATTACTACTTTAGGTGTGAGCGTAAGGACAATCCGCCAAATAAAAAAACAAGTAAACTAATTTCAAAAGATTAAAAAATATATAACCGAAACCGTTTCAATGAAATAATGGGAGAACGGCTTGTTTATTATAGGTGATATAAATATTAAATTACATAAATTACAAAATTCATATTGATTACAACTATAATACATGTATACATGTTTTAAGTTCAAAGCCAGTTGAGGTACCTAGGTAATTTGGATCTAGAAACAAGACGACTGCTTAATTTTAATTAAGATTACGCATTTTTGTGTACTTAGAAAAAAATAATGTTTTATTAAAAGTATCAAATCGTCAAAGTCGACTTAAATCTGTATTGCCCTAATAAAAAGTTTGATAAACTAGGTTGTCACTTCATTGCAGAGTTATTGTGGGAGCTAGAGTGAGTTGCAATAGTTAAATTAATGGCTGTGCCTCCGCTGCCGGTACCGGCTCCTAGAACAGCTGCCGGTACCGATAGACGATATAAATCATTATAAAACTTAAATGATAGGTAATAATAATAGTAGATAGGTACTCAATGATGTGCTGCTATGTTATATGTTACCGGAAATATATGAAACCTACAAAACAAACTAACCTAACCGAGCGGAACTGCGACAACCGCTTAACGCAACCACAGTCGTTTCTGGCACATCGCCGGCCGCTGCCGCGGCACGCTCGCTTCGCTCGCTCGGCTCGTGCGTTGGGGGTCGCAGTTCCTAACCTAACCTAACCACCCTTAACGGGTTGGTTAGGCTAGGCTACTAACAAACCTAACCTACAGTTTCTGCCCCGATATAATCTCCGCGGGGGAGGAGTTTTAACTATAGCTATATCTAGTGAAAACAGGAGAAATGAAGTTCAAGTAATTAAGATAATCATATTTTTAATAAATGTATTTGAATAAAATTATGCGGGTTAAAAACTAGTTATTAAAATAAAAAACAAACACTTTAGTTTTTAACAAATTTTTAAACTTAGTTAAAGTATCTAATACATTCTAATCTTCTATATATATAAAAGAAAGTCGTGTTTGTTACAACACTTATAACTCGAGAACGGCTGGACCGATTTCCATGGTTTTTGATTTGTTGCATTTCTCTCCGTCCCGAATAGCAGAATAACTATTAAAAACATTGGAAAATTGACGGGAAAATTCCCACGGGAACGAAGTCCCGGGCGAAAAGCTAGTAATATATAAAAGAAAGTCGTGTTTGTTACAACACTTATAACTCGAGATCGGCTGGACTGATTTTGATCAAATTTGGTATGGAGGTAGCTGATACCCTGGATTAACACATATGCTACATAATTTTCTAAAATTCTCACGGGAACGAAGTCCCGGGCGTAAAGCTAGTATTAGTATAAACGTATTAATTTTTACTATACTTTTCAACCCCACGCAATCAATTGCGAGCCGTGAGACCGCTCATAACGTAAAAAATTTAAGAGGCGCGATAATTTTAAAATTTAAAAACCTAGGACGCTGCTTAAAAACTATTCAGGACGTCACAGGACACTACAGAAACTAGGACATGTCCTGGGAAAACAGGACGGCTGGCAACCCTACCACAGACAGACATACACTTTACACACACAGATACACATAAAAGAGATACAAACCCCTCTTTTTTGTCTGGGGTCTAACATAAATGCATTTTTACATAATATACAGGGTATAAAGGACAGCCTAGCAAATACTTAAATGGTGGAATCTACCCATAACTATCATCAGCTATAAGTAATTATTTTTTCCTAGAAATGTCAAGTTCAGTAGTTTTCGTTATTTACCTACTTTGGCGCTACGCAACGTACCGCGTAACCGCGCCCCGCGCGCGCTCCATCCGCGCCGCGCCCTGTTATCGGAATACGATGTACATTGCTGGTTTTCGCGTTTTACGCTGTTATTGTTGTTTTTTCATGCGAAATGGATTGTATTCGAATAAATAATTTAATTTTGAAGCAGAAAATATTTAAAAAACTTGAAAAAAAATCGAAAATTTTCCGAGGGAAAATTCCACTGGAAAATTATTTAGAATGATGGTCTGAATTCACGGTTTAAGTTTCTGCTAAGCTGTCCCTTACACCCTTTATTATTTTTTGACGTTTGACACAGCTATTAGTATTTATTGTTTATTATTTATTGATAATTATTAAAGTACTTTACAATAATCTTAGAAACTAAAAAATTGTTCCACAAAACTGCAAGACAGTTTGACTGCAGGATCAGCGAGTTCACTTACTAATATTAAAAATGCGAATGTAAGTCTGTCTGTCTGTCCGTCTCTCACGCCTAAACTACTGAACCGATTTTGATGAAATTTGGTACAAAGATAGATTAGAGCCTGGGAAAGGACATAGGCTACATTTCACAGTTGGGCACGATATAACCTGTAGTCCACGAGGGCGGAGTCGTGGGCGGAAAGCTAGTGTATTATAATTTAAAAGTTAAGGCGACTACAGCACCTAAATAACGACTTTATGATGCGTAGATAAGCATGACGCACTGCATTAAATCGAAGAAAAAAATACTACGGTAATATTCAGGACATAAACTAGATAAGTAGTTTGCTGAAAACATGATTCAGCACTTTTGGTTCGATAGAAAAAGCTCACAAAGTCACCTCTAAATACCAATATTGTGTATCTTTTAAGCTGTAAATACTATAGTAAAATGCACACAGGAACTTGAATTTGCTATCAAAATGTTCGTGATTGAATACTCGATAAGTAGCTAACGCATTTTTCGATCTATAAGCCGTTACCTTTCCATAAATCTCATTTTCCTAACTTTCGAACATGTTTTTACGCACGCACGCTTTCATAGTCCGTAAACTTCGTGTATCGACACTGTTCGCACTGCCGGCCCAGGCCTGTTGAGAGACGGAGATGCCACTATTCCTATGTGTGCTGCCTTTATCGCGTCCTGTAGTCGCCTTAAAAGTAAAAATTAAGATAAATGAGGACGTACCTGAGCTACCAATGCCTCCTGGTCCACCAATACCCCCTGGACCTCCTGGACCATGTAGACCACCGGGCCCATTTGGACCTCCTGGACCCCACGGCCCTCCCGGACCACCAGGGCCACAGATAGCACCAGGTTTCCCCATATCTTTCGGAGACCATTTACAACCTGGTCCTCCGACACTACCAGGTCCAAGAGGGCCTCCTGGGCCACATAGACCACCTGGGGTACCCGGAAACTTTTCCTCTTTTAGGCCTCCTGGACCACCTGGACCACCTGGGCCTTTTGGACCACCTAGACCGCCTACACCACCGGGGTATCCGGGAGCTAACGTTTTTTGTTCGGAATATGTACCTCCAGGTCCGCCTGGGCCACCTGGACCACCTAGACCACCTGGGCCTCCAGGGCCTAACGGTCCGCCTGGGCCACCCGGGCCTAACATGCCTCCTGGCCCCATAGGTCCAGCCGGACCACCAGGTCCACAGATGCCACTCGGTTCGCCTAAATCTGATGGAGCTGTTGGGGTTCCAGGTCCGCTAGGACCAAGAGGTCCAAAAGGTCCTCCAGGGCCACATGGACCACCTGGTTCACCTGGTATTCCTGATCCAGCTGGTCCACCTATGCCACCAGGACCGCCGGGACCGCCAGGTCCACCAGGACCACCAGGCCCACCTGGACCTTTATAACCACCCGGACCAAATAAGCCACCTGGCTCATCTAGGCCTCCTGTTTTTTCAGCAGTAGCCGGGCCACCAGGTCCACCTGGCCCGCCTGGTCCACCTAGACCACCTGGACCACCAGGACCTAATATACCACCTGGGCCACCTATGCCTAATAAGCCGCCTGGTCCCCCTGGTCCCGCTGGACCACCTAAACCACAGACATAGTGTGGTTTCCCCAAATTATGTGGTGCCCACTTAGTGCCAGGACCAGCTAAACCACCAGGCCCAAGAGGTCCTCCCAGGCCACATATACCACCTTTCGTACCCGGTGGACCAGTATATGGTGGTCCACCAGTACCGCCAGGGCCCCCTGGACCATGGGGGCCAAAGGGGCCATTAGGACCACCCGGTCCTCCTATACCACCTGGACCACCTGGTCCCCCTGGTTGTCCTGGACCTAGCGTTTTTAAATGTGTGGGCGGCCCACCTGGGCCACCTGGTCCACCGGGACCTCCTAAACCGCCTGGACCACCTGGACCTAATGGACCGCCTGGACCACCTACTCCTAAAATTCCACCTGGCCCGGCAAAGCCGCCCGGACCACCAGGTCCACAAATAGCACTTGGCAAACCCAAACCCTTAAAAGCTCCCTCATTACCGGGACCTCCTGGACCTCTAGGGCCAAGAGGGCCTCCTGGGTTACATAGACTACCTGGGACACCAAGTGGACTCACTGGACCTCCTGGGCCGCCTGGCCCACCTGGACCTCCTGGTCCACCTGGACCTCCTATACCGCCTGGACCTCCTGGGCCACCTAGATCTCCTGGGACACCACCTCTGCTAATAAGTGGCCCTCCCGGTCCACCTGGGCCACCAGGGCCACCTGGACCGCTTGGGCCACCTGGACCTAATGGTCCACCCGGACCACCTGGTCCTAACATGCCACCTGGTCCACCGGGACCACCTGGTCCACCAGGGCCACAGATACCACCTGGTCTGCCTAAATTAAACGGAGCTTCCCGAGTACCGGGACCTCCGGGACCACCAGGTCCATTTTGGCCTCTTAAACCACATAGGCCACCTGGGGTTTCTGGGGCTTCTACGTAAGGTGGACCACCAGGACCATCTGGACCGCCTATACCACTTATACCACCCGGACCTCCTGGTCCACCTGGACCTTCGGGGCCGCCTGGTTCTCCTGGGCCACCCATTTTATACTTACTAGGTGGGCCACCTGGTCCACCCGGACCACCGGGACCGCCTAGACCACCTGGACCACCTAGACCTAATGGCCCTCCGGGACCTCCAGGGCCTAAAAGGCCACCAGGACCTCCCGGCCCACCCAGCCCACCAGGACCACAGAAACCACCAGGCTTGCCATACTTAGGCAGCTTTAGTTTTTCTACATTACCTATACCACCAGGGCTAAGAATACCTCCCGGACCACATAAGCCGCCCGGGGCACCGACTACCATTTGCGCAGCCAGGCCATCGATACCGCCTGGACCACCCGGGCCACCGGGGCCTCCGGGGCCAAATAGGCCACCTGGACCTCCCGGCCCACCGGGTTCTCTTAAGCCACCGGTTTTTTCTTTAGAAGGTGGGCCACCAGGTCCACCCGGCCCGCCGGGACCGCCTAGACCACCCGGGCCTCCTGGACCTAATAGTCCACCTGGACCACCCATGCCTAAGATACCACCTGGCCCCCCTAGTCCGCCGGGACCACCAGGACCACATACGCCGTCAGGTTTACCCAGATCATTTGGAGCTCCTTTAGTGCCAGGACCTCCTGGTCCACCAGGGCCAAGAGGGCCTCCCGGGCCACACAGAGCACCCGGGGTACCTGGTATACTGTTTTTGAGGATTCCACCGGGGCCACCAGGACCGTATGGACCTCCAGGGCCACCGGGACCGAATGGACCACCTGGACCTCCTGCACCACCAGGGCCTCCTGGTGTGAACGGTTTTGGATGTTCACTACTGTATTTTGCAATAGGTGGACCTCCTGGCCCACCTGGACCACCAGGACCACCGATGCCGCCTGGGCCGCCCGCTCCTAATGGGCCTCCTGGACCACCTAACCCTAAAGGTCCGCCTGGTAGGCCTAAAGTTTGAGTGCCAGGTGGTTCGTAAGGTATTATAGGCCCTTTTTCTATAGTATGTAGTCCACCTTGAATTCCTAGATCAGATATGGCTAGTCCAATAAATGGCATTTCTTTCGAATCTGGATAGATTTGATTATGCGTTCTGTTATTCCACCAATCTGTGAAAAGTAAATTTATTTAACTGTGTACTTCAAAATTCTACGAGTAACCAGTGATCGGAATGATGAGGATAGGTAAGTCAATCAAATGTTATCAAAAGTAATTTGCCCTCAAAATCCGGACTGCTTTTCGGGAATAGGGAATATGCATGATTTTTTTTAATTTAAAAAATTAATCCTCATTCATGTAATAAACAGTTTAGTAAAACTATTTTTCGAATAACTATGAAATTAAAAAAGATATAAGCCATTCTATCCCTTTCCAGCAAAACGAAATTTAACAAGGAGTTTGTATGGACGTAGTGACATGTGACGTCGCAGTCCATGTCGGATCTCTCTGTCTAATCGGTGCGTAATTAATAGTTTTAAATGCGAATATCGGCCGTATTTCTTGGCCGATTTTAATTTTAATTTCACTTTTTGTCATCTCTACTACGGTATTTTCATATTTTGTTAATCAATGCGATAAAAAAAAAATTCATGCATTCCGGAAATATTTATTAGTATTTTTTTTTGTTTTCATCTTAGTATTGGAACACATAAATATACACACACTCATACCTATTTTCCGAAAAGCGGTCCGGATTTCGAGGGCATATCCGTACTTTATTTTTATTAAGACGTTCACAAAAGTACACAATTACATTAACAGAAAAAATACATATTTCTGTTATAGTTCTAACTTTTGATAACATTCGCCCCCATCATTCTGATCGTTGGTAAACACAAAAGGCCGCCCATCAGGTTAACACACTCTTTTGAGAACAGTTTTACAGTGAAAATGAGGTAACCAGACGTGCTGGCCTCTGTACAATAAAAGTCTAAGATCCGTATTACAGAATGCGACTCAGACTCTGATCTACTCCTAAAATTCCACCTGGCCTACTCCTAAAATTCATACTCAAGTATGAGTAGCAGTCGTCTCTGTCATTTTGATAGTGAGATAAAGATACAATCAAAACTTAAGTATAGATCAAGACTTGAGTCTCTTCTGTTATACGGGCCTAAGAGATATTAGAATTTGCTAACTTGATCACTTAGTTTAGTTGGGTTTGAATATTTTTTACCATTGCCACTCGAAAAAGGGTCCGTTATTCTTCAAAAACAGTGAATAAAACGCTGTTTATTTCACTGAGTGAATAAAACATTTTGAATTTGGAACATGCGCGAATATAAGGATTTTAGTAAGAAAACAAAAGAAAATGTGCAAGGAGGTTGCATACTCTCGCTATAAAAACGTACTAAACCTTGGCTGTATATAATAACTGGCTGTATGGAATGTGGCTCGGTTAAAAATTTTAAATTTAGAATAAGGAATTCAGCCAATTTTCTGTGCAATTTTCATGCAATTAAAAGTTTCTGTTAAAAGTTTTTGTCTCAAAATCATAAAATGAGTTCGACATCCAGTGATGACAGTGAACCTCTCGTTCCAGAGTCATTTCGCGTTAAAGCAGCAGCTATTGTTGATAATTTACTGTTACAGAGTAATTATTTTCTTCTGCTCGTAGTCAATGGTAAAAAGTAGAGTACCTAACACGTGAAAAAAAAAAAATTCCTCTCGGGATACAACTCAATGCTTCGAAAAGAATTCACCTTTTTTTCACTTGTTGGGTAATCTACTATTGTCATATTTACGGTGATGGTGGAATGTATTCAATAGGTAATTTTATTACTATTTTCTCGTAAAAAAGCTTAATCTCACAAAACCTAACCTAACCTAACTAAGGCGCAGACCTACCGCTGCGCACGCACAATTGTAATGTCGAGGGTGATTATAATTTGCAATAGTGTAATAATATTACGGTTTTTATAACTCATGTCCATTAACTTAAGATAATTTCTTGTAGTCACCGCACTATTGCAAAAAGTGGCCACCTTTTTCAGACATATTTCAGTAGCTACAAGAAACGATAACAAGAAATGGACATACATTTCAATGTAGCGAACTTTTTGGTCTGAGTGACTTTTGTCTTTACTTCTACGAGCACTCAACCCTATATAGCAGGGGTGGCCAACCGGTCGATCGCGATCGTGGCAAGGCAAAAAAATTAAAAAAACATTTCACATTTAAGTTTTTTCTCTTAATATAATAAAAAAAATACTACATGATTGTGTACTGAACTATGCTGTTTCATTTAAGATTTCAAGAAGTATGTTATTGGTAGATCGCACAGGGTTTCGTTAGTAAACAGGAAATCTTGGGTATAATCAAGTTGGCCACCCCTGCTATATAGGGACGAAATACATGTGAATTTGAAAGAAAACGATAGTGTCAACTAGGTGCGAAGTAATCCGAAGAGATTCCGAACACGATCGCTAGGCCGTGCGTTATAATATCAGTGACTAGCCACTGACGAGTTCACAGGTTCGGGTAACCTTGTATTACGTCTCTATATAAGGTCCTAATTTATTAGTGACTTTCCTCTTAACACGTTATTGTGTAGGTCAAAATATATCATTTGAGTCAAAAAACAAAGGCATAATATTAAATTGAAAAAGTCTTGAAAAATTTTGTTATGATACTTTTTCATTACTATGATGAATAAACCCATCCATTCAAACGTAAATAATAATGGCAGTAGTAGAGCGGGCGAGCGGGGAGTGGCCGGCTTCAAGTGATAGAGAACCATTCCTTTATATTTAAATGGAATTTTTTTTTTGCAAAATTTTATTTTAAGATAATTAAATTTTATGTTGTTTTTTGGAATACTATAAACCTATACAATAACGTCCTTGAAGGAAAGTCACTAATAAATTAGGACCTTATATAGGGTTGAGTGCTCGTAGCTTTATTTATAAAAAAAATACAAAATTTGATGGAGGCGCCACCTTCCGACCCAGTGGTTTGATGAAAAATAAATTACAAAAAAGTTTAGAGATGCCCCATATAAACATTATCGGAATACAATACAGGGCCTTAGGTATCTCTCTTTCAACCTCTCGGGTGGTTAATCAGTACATGAAACTGAACAACCTCCCCAAGGAACATAGGTCAAAATACGAAAAAAAAAATCAGTTCCCATACAAACTTCATCAGCATATAGCGCATTTTGTATGGGAGATCAAAATTTTTTTTTCGTATTTTTACCTATGTTTCTCGGGGAAGTTGTTCAGTTTCATGGACTGATTAATCACCCGAGAGGTTGAAAGAGAGACTAAAGCCCTGTACAACATACTTTATTACACTCCAACACAAATAAAGTATAGTTACATTTTAATACAGAAAGTTATGTCAGGGTACGAAAGGCAGCCCCATGAAAGGGGAATAATGCAGCGTTTTTTTTTTCAAATAAAAAAAAAACATCTAAATACACGTACACAATATACAGGGTGTGAGGGACAGGTTAGCAAAAACTGAAACCCTGAACTCAGACCATCATTCTGAATGATTTTTCAGTGGGATTTTCCTCAGAATATATATTTTTCATGGTTTTTAAAAAAATTTTGGTTTAAAATTAAATTATTTATTTAAATACACTTCATTTTCCAATAAAAAGCAATGATAACAACGTAAAACACGAAAACGCGCAAAAGTAGTTAAATAAAGAAACTCCTTAATTGACGTTTCCGGGAAAAAAGATCTACTTGTTGTCAATCATATATGACTCTATGGTTATATATGGTTATGGATAGATTCCACCGTTCAAGAATTTACTAAGTTCTCCCAACACCCTGTATACAGATGACGTTTTGGTTTGTAGTTGTTCAATAAAAAGCTGATGATAACGAAATCGGGGGATTTGGTTTTGTGTTGCAGCTTCATCTATATACAAACCTTAATTACACAACTCAATGATGATGATGATAAGGTCCGATCGATTTCGGCCATGGCGACCACTTCGACTCCTATTTTGATTGGCGCTCGTGCGCCCAAAGATTATTTACTGACTTACTACTTGATGACACAACTCAATAGCTAAAGAATCAAAGATTGTTTGATGAGGATGGTTAAACAACCAGCGTATTCTCTTTAAACATGGCCGTATCAATCACACAGCCATACACCGATGTTTTCTTAGCTTAAATAAAAAAGGCACGCGTTTCGTAATTTTCGCTGCGAAGTTTTCTAAACAAAACTCCTCCAAACAAATCGAAAGAAATTTAATAGAAAATTGACTTACCTATCCACATGGCTGTTTGTACGGACGGCCGCAACAAAGGTTACCCCACGCGTGCTGTTGTGATAAGAGCGGTTTTGCAATGAAAATGGAGTAAACTGATGCACTGGCGTCGGTACGACGTATTTAAATCCTTTACTTACCGACGTAGACATATGAGGCGACAAAGTAATTATATTTATTATACTTGACTGCTCCTTTGAACAAATAGCGCGGCGGCAAATTGAATGTTTTCGTCAAAATTGTTCGCTTCGTGATAAAAGCATGAAATTTGTATCATGCGTAGGGGATACCATAGTGATTATTTTAAGATGTGGAGGCAAGCTGGATTTGACCCCTGTCGCATTTTAGAGGTCAAATTGTAATTTCTATCACGTTTTACTCCGTTTTATGTATTTTAATGAATCCAATTTGGAGGGATATTAGATATTTACATATGAAAACACATCTACACATCACTTGCTTTCCAATTACACCTTATTCATCAAAATCGGTTCATTAATTTAGGCAGGAGCTATTCCCAAAATAATATAAATTTGATTTGCGTAGTAATTATATCCATTCTCGTATAAATTCGTATGGGAACCCATATTTTTTGGATAGAAGGATGAGCCTTGGTACACTTTTTCCTTACGTAGACTAGTGTTGTAAACGCCCGGTAGTTTGCCTCTATCGCCCGATTTTGGGGTTGGGAGGGTTGATGAACTTTTCATACACCGCGCGCACTAAGACTAGTCATAACTTCAAATTTCTAGCTACGGGCAGGTTTGGTATCGTTTTCAACTAAATAAAAGCTGCTCGGTTGATTTCTGATACAAAAAAAGAGCGTTTCTATACAAAAAAGTTGAATTACAGTCAAAATATAAATAAAATTCAACAAAATCTTTGGTACTGACCATAAACTTTACAAATGTACTGAAATTTAGTTTTAAAAAATATATTTGAAAAGCTGCATTCATACAAATTCCAAAAATAATGTCATTTGAAAGCTGGTGATGTGTGGATGTGTTTTCATATGTAAATTTCTAATACCCCTCCAAATTGGATTCATAAAAATACATAAAATGGAGTAAAACATCATCAAAATTACAATTTGACCTCTAAAATGCGATAGGGGTCAAATCCAGCTTTCCTCCACATCTTAAAATAATTAATATGGTATCCCCTAAGCATGATAAACATTTCATGCTTTAATCACTCAGCGAACAATTTTTCAAATTTCCTCTGTACTAGGATAACATGAACTATCTAAATGAAACATATTACTGCCCTTGTAGACTGTAATACTTTTTAAACAAAATTGATTTCCCATAAAGAAACGCGGTAACACTTCAATACCCCGTTCTAGGAACCCAATGGGCGTTTCCCGACTGGCCGGCACGGCGACGGCGACGGCGAGAGTGACAGAGCAAGGAAGCAAGTATCTCTGTCACTCTACTACCTACCGACTACCGATTTCTTGCTTCCTAGTATAGCTCTGTCACTCTCGCCGTCGCCGTCGCCGTCGCCGGTGCCGGCCAGTCGGGAAACGCCCAATAGCGACATCTAGCAGGCTAAACTAAAAGCTTCTTTAACAGGTATCACTGAAAAAATATACATAAAATAACAAGGACATTGTTTGCTTTAAAAAAATCCCTCTTTTTCGTCGCCTTGATTATTTATTTAAGCCGTGTTTTCAGTGGGAATTTCATTAAATCCTTCCATATACTTGCCTTTCTTCTACCGGACATCCAGACGGACTGCGGGGTACCACCCTTACCTTGTCGAAATTCCACGAATCCGTACTGAGCGCTTCTGTTCATCTTTTATACTGCGCACCGCTAAGGAATGAAATTCTCTGCCTGCATCTGTATTTCCGGGCTCATATGTCTCTTTAAAGTTCGAGTGAATAGGCATCTTCTGGGTGAGCTTGCTACATCCTCGGCCACATCTTCGCCCCTGGGCTAGATTGTGGTCAAGAGCAAACCAATTCGTTATAAAAAAAAGTAATCTTTGTGCCTTTTAGCTTTCTTGTCCAAGGGTTCTCGCTGGGCGTTGACGAGTCGACGACCTTCAATTTTATATATTACTAGCTGTCCGCCCGCGACTTCGTTCCCGTGGGAATTGTTCCGGTGGAGTTTCATTTTTTTCAAATATAAACCTGGTCGTGACAAAGAATCAAGAACAAAGAATCATCCAAATCGGTCAAGCCGTTATAGCGTGACCAGAAGAAATAGGGTTTCATTTTTATATATAGATTATAATTACATATTATATTAAATATAAGAAAAGCGACTTGCGATTGCTATTAGAAAGGTAATTGGCATGATATTTTAGTGTGTGTTTTCTTCAATTTCTCCTATATTTTCTTCTGTTTTACAATTCTAACTATATGCTTCACTGTGTTATACGCGCGAAACAAATCGAAAGATTCGAGATACTGTCAACGGCAATATTTTCTGTTAAAATCTGCTCATTAAGAAGTGCTAATCTGTGAAATTGGCTTTCGTCGGAACTTATTGAGAAATCGTTGTTTTGTGTTTAGGCTCTAACACAAAACAACGAATTAAGATATCGTTGTTTTGTGTTAAGGTTTAGGCTATAAACCTCCATCTATCCATTCACGCCTGTAATCCTATTCGGGTTAGGCAGAACGCCATGTAGTTTTAGAACCTCTTGATTCCACATTAGACATCTATTTAGAGGGTTAATAGATGGAACATGAGTAGAGTATAGTAGCGATAGGTTGTCAGTTTCGCTCACGATACAGCAAAATCTACAGCTTATAAAACGTACTTACACAATTTAGCTTTATCAACGTCAAAATGTTGTTAATTGTTGTAATATAAATTTACCTAAACAGATAATGTCACGCGGGAGACGTTTTTAAAGCTCAGACAAAGAATTTTGAAGTAAGATATTTGACTTTTGATGATATACCAGGCTGTAGGGGATTTAAGCAGCTTAGAAAGTACTTAAATGGTTGACCCCCATTATCACTATACCAGCCCATATACGTCCCCACCGAGGGGCACGGGCCTCCCTTCGAAACACGAAAGGGATTTAGGTCATAGTCCACCACGCTGGCCCAATGCGGGTTGGTGGACCGCTAGTCTTTCGAAAATGAATTTTCTTGGACGGGCGGGTTTCATCAAGATGTTTTCCTTCACCGTTGAGCAAGTGATAATTAGAAATCCGTACATAAATACGAAAACACGAATTTAGTGGACAGGCTCGCACCAGGATTTGAACCCGCGATCTTCGGATTACAAGTCTGGCTCATTACCAACTGGGCTATCACCGCTTTTTTACTACGATCGACTATAATTATTTTTTACCTGGAAATGTCACGTTAATGATTTTTATTTATTTACCTACTTTTTCGCTACGCAATGTACCACGAAACCGCGCCCGCCGCGCGGTTCCCCCCTGCGAATGTGAATGCGATGTACAGAGGCCAGCGCATCAGGTTACTCCATTTTCATTGCAAAACCGCTCTTATCACAACAGCACAGAGTGCACGCGTGTGGTAGCCTGAGTTGCGGCCATCCGTACGTTGCTAGATTTCTTGTTTTACGCTGTTATCATTGATTTTCGGAAAATGGAGTCTGTAAGAACAATTTAATTTAAAAGCAGAAACTTTTTAAATGAAACATGAAACAATTAAATGAAACATGAAACAATTTTAAAAATCAGAATAACGGTCTGAGTTCAGGGTTTTAGTTTTTACTACACCTTGTATTATGAACCTATTACGAGTATGTATTGAAATAAATGCAATTCAATTATTTCTTGTGAAAATCATCTTATTGCTGAAAATCAGCGATTTGCTTTTTAGCAATACAAACGCTGAGCTATGGCCTGTTTGCGCTGCTACAGCACACACATTTAACTTTTATTTTATTTTTCCTCTCTAATGTATGGTAACTTGCATTAAGTTTATATACACTTCTGTTAATTTTCACTTGGAATAATTGTGCATGTGTGTGACTGTGCAGACAAATAAACTTTTTATCTATCTATCTATCTTGTTACAGATCTTGCAGTCCCGCTGTGACCCATCAGAGGTTCCAAGCATAGACTTCGATCGAATCACAGAATCTCAAAACCAAAATCAGAAAGATCACCTTAAAAAAGTGAGCGTTACCGAGACAAAGACGCCACTACTCGCAGAGTGCTTCATCGATAATAAGATAGAAAGAGACAAATCTATTTTTGAGTGTCGCATAGATAAAATTGTCCAGAGCAGCGTTAATCATATCTACAAAGCAGAAAAAGATAGAGATAAAACTGAAAAAGATAAAAAGAAAGTGTTTGCTAAGACTGTGTTTATTTCAAACGATAGATTGCACAGTTCAGTGAAATCGATGGTGGTAAGCCAGTCGAATTTGGAGGAGGATGCAAAGAGTATAGATTCTGTGGAAGAAGGGGGAGTTTTAAATTTGTCGGTTAAACAGGAGAAAAGGAAGAGTCATGGGAGGAAGCAGTCAGCGCCTCGAAGGATACCCTACGCTTTTGTAGACAGTTTTGATAATGACAGTAAGTGCTTATGTTTGTAATTTATCTTTGGTAGTTGATTAATATTATTTCCTTACTAGCTGTCCGCCCGCAACTTCGTTCCCATGGAAATCGTCCCGGTAGATTTTCATTAAAAAAAAACCTAGTCGTGACAATAAGGAACTCAACAAAAAAATAATCATCTAAATCGGTCGAGCCGTTCTCGAGTTTTGCGCAGAGTCCAGCTGCTCATATTTAAGTGGCACGCCGCTGTTCCATCATCTGGCTTACCACTTCTTATTTTATTAAGTAAATAAGTCCCCAACACAGTTTTTGGTCTTTTTGTTTGTTGCACATTGTTCTTTGTATGGTTCCTTGGGAAGAGTTGTTCAGTTTCATGACGATGAAACCAGTTGTTCAATGAGCCCCTCAAGTCTGGATAATTTTATAAAATTTGTTCCAGCCGTTTGAGCGTGAAGAAGTATCAAACATACAAAAATACCCACGCAAACTTTATCCTTTATAAAATTATAGTGTGATTTTTATATATTTTATAGGTGTAAATCACCTAATTTTAAGAAATTAATTTTAAGAAAGATAATTGTACTTAAGTTGAGTTTGTACGCTGAACTATACACATCAACACGGTCTAGGGATATTGCACGATTTTTCATACAAAAGAGGCCTGTTTGAGAAGCTATAATAGCATACTCGAGATATATGGAGGGCTATAATTTTCAGCCGAGCAAGTGCTTAACTTGAATTTTCAATTCTAGTCAATAAATTTAGTTTTACTTGAAATTTGTGAAAACGTGACGGAAACGAAAACGAAAGTGCACTTTTTGCCTGCTCTTTGTATGAAAATGGTCGAGTTTTTTTTTTCATTTTCGTCACGTTTTCACAAATTTCAAGTAAAACAAAACTGAAAATTCAGGTTTAGCACTTACTTGTCTGAAAATTATAGCCCTCCATGTATCTCGAGTATGCTTTTATAGCTTCTCAAACAGATCTTTTTTGTATGAAAAATCGTGCAATATCCCTAGACCGTGTTGATGTGTGTATAATTTTTTGTTAGTGGAAACTGTTTTGGCCTATAAAATATTCTTATGTTTTTGTTATATATGTGTTATTATGTGCTGTATGTTTCTCTTATTAAATAAATAAATTAATATTTACAGATGGCGTTTTGGACTTGAAGATAAAAAAGGAACCTCAGTGACGGTAACCCACATATTTTTATTTAAGACAAACCACTATGTCACCCCATCAGACCAAATATATACAGGGTGTTTACACTATTATTATAGCTTAATATCTAATCGTTTTTATGTACGGACTTCCAAAACAAAAACTCTTCTTCTTCTTCTTACCGTGTAGGTAAATATAATCAAGTGTGTGGCGAACTTCGCTAACCTAGGTGTCTGAGTTTTCAAACTGCACAATGGCCTCTGACTTGGTTTTAACGACTGTAGTTAATCGACAACAACCTTAACATGCCCTCCGAAGCACAGAAACGCTCGTGATAAATGGCCACTTTGGTCACCCATCAGGTTCTCTGCCTGCCTTGTGTATGTTCCGGCGTCTGTATTTCCGAGTTCATACAACCCAAATATCTTTAAAGAGTGAATAGGCTTGTTCTGGGTGAGCTCTCTACATCCTCGGCCACATCTTTGCCCTAAGCTAGATTGTGGTCAAGAGTGAACCCATTATTAATAAATAAAAAGTTGCTTAACCTCACTGATCGGTTGAGATCAGCGAGCGCGACTGGTCTACGAGATCTAGGATCTAAACTTAATGAAGCAAAGATGGCGCCTCGCCGGTCGAGGAAGTAGATAGCAATTGAATATCAGGGTGACCTGCAGGATTTTTTAAATCTTCTGTGATGTGATTAAGTCATCCCTTCACGTGGGTGTCGTAAGAGTCGATTAAGGAAACACGAATTAATGATACTTGCCTCCTATCAATCGATACTAGGCAAAGATCCTCAATTTATTCTGAATCTGAGGTGTCGTCGTATGGTCTCATGCGGTGTGGTATGCTCTGTGTCTGTCCGTCTGGTTCACGACCACCCTCCTACCGAAGTCCGACGACAAACAGCTTGCTGTGTTCTGTCGGTGCGAGGGAGTACCAGTGCCTTAATAGGCATTTTCTGGGTTAACTCGCTCCATTGTCGACCTCATCTATGACTTCAGTCAAGATTGAGGTCAAGAGTTAATTCTTCTCATAATAATTAAAAAAAGATAAGTAACTCTTGTTAATTTTTCCGGAAACGTTAAATTACGGGGTTTTCTTTATTTATCTACTTATCCTCCCACGCCACGCCGCTGTCAGAGTGTGATGTACAGAGGCCAGCGCATCAGGTTACTCCATTTTCATTGCAAAACCGCTCTTATCACGCGTGTGGTAACCTGAGTTGCGGTCGTCCGTGCATTTCAGTTTTTGTGTTTTATGCTTTTATTATTGCTTTTTTTATTGGAAAATGGAGTGTATTCGATTAAGTTATTTCATTTTAAAGTAGAAAATCTTGAGAAAGGTAGAAAAAATTTGAAGTTTACAGGAGGCACGGTGTAAGCTTACAAGCTACATCCGGCACAACTTAGCAAGTTTCAGTTATCAAATATATAAGCTCCATCTCCGTTCAGTCTTCAAATTAATTTACACTGATAGTGTAAGCACCCTCATTAGGTTAGCTACTATATGTTGGTATAGTTTAGTATAGTATGTGAAAAATAACCTCAATTTTGTCCCAGAGAGAGTTGATAAATACAATGCTCAACATTGTCTAAAATGCGAGGCGGATAAGAAGGTGAACAGTGTATATAATGCTACATATCTCTAAAATTATTATTTTTGAAGTGAAAACTTCTTTAGCGGCGTTGTGCACTTTTTGGATGGGCAAAAAATGTTAAACTCGCGTCAGGGTCACGTGACCCTGATTGAAAATTCGTAAGACGGAGGGTGAAGTGAAAACTTCTTAGACCGCAAGGAAGTAATATACACACATCAACACGGTCTAGGGATATTGCACGATTTTTCATAAAAAAGAGGTTTGTTTGAGAAGCTATAATAGCATACTCGAGATACATGGAGGGCTATAATTTTCAGACGAGCAAGTGCTAAACCTGAATTTTCAATTTAAGTCAATAAATTTTGTTTTACTTGAAATTTGTGAAAACGTGACGGAAACGAAAACTAAAATACACTTTTTGCCTGCTTTTTGTATAAAAATGGAAGAATTTACGCAATTTTTTTTTTAATTTTCGTCACTTTTTCACAAATTCCAAGTAAAAAAAAAATATTGATTAGAATTGAAAATTCAAGTTTAGCACTTGCTCGTTTGAAAATTATAGCGCTCCATATATCTCGAATATGCTTTTGTAGCTTCTCAAACAGACCACCTTTGTATGAAAAATCATGCAATGTCCCTAGACCGCGTTGATGTGTATATGTTCAAGTTTTCACTACTGCCGGCACTCCCGGAGCAGCTCGTAGTGCAACTGGTTTTTTTATCACCCCTAAACATTCGATTGCTTATAACTTTTAAATGGCGGAACCAATTTTTAACAAATATAGCTAAGTACCATCTTGATAAGTACGTCACCTATTAATCTATAGGTCGGTGTAAATGTGTGTCTGTCTGTGGCGTCAGCTCCTAAACGAATGGACCGATTTCTATCGGTTTTTTTGTTTGAAAGATTGCGTAATCGAGATGGTGAGCACCACTAAGCACTTAGTTATATTTCATTAAAATTGGTTAAGCCGTTTAAAAGTCACAAGCAATCGATACAGGGGTGATACACAATTTTTAATTTTAGTGTTATCTTTTATCAATTCTCGCTGAACAGAATTTTCCCAAACGATCATTAAGAAACAAAAAATTAAGAAACAAAAAGGAAAAATGTTCACATTAGTATAAGGGTTCAATCGTCCAAGTAGTATAAAAAAAATACAAGGTGTTAGGGACAACTTCGCAAATACTTAAATAAATCTACAGTCCTTCTATTATCTTTTAGTATTTTTAGAACGCTTACAAATAGTAGGTCTTTACCTATGAAATTGCCGATTTTTTCTCAAGCTTTACTTTATTCATAATTTATTTGATTGAACAGCTATAACTGAAATTGTTTTTCATTTAAAACCTTGGCCATATAACGGAGATATTGAGTCAAATTAATACATATTCACTTTAGATTTATTTGCTGAAAAAAAAGCTCAAATATAGCTCGTTTCATCCGTTACCCGTTTCATTGCTTATTTTTGCTGTACCGTTGTTACAGTTACAACTTTCAATAAACTAAGTACGATGAAAATTAACTTAATGTTGTCCAAACCTTCCCACGAAATTTTTGCTAAATTTGTATTTCGCATTCCCGAGAAAAATCCAAAAAAGTTTATATGGAAAATTCAATTTTCCAAAAATATTGTATGAAAAACGGCAATTTCATAGGTAAAGACCTATTAATTTTTAGGAATAGAAAAATGTTTGGCACGATAGAGTCTTGAACCCACGACCCCAGGATAGATCTCCTGGTGCTCTAACCAACTGAGCTATCGTGCCTTCAAGTTATAGGTTTCGCTCTTGTCATAATCTACTTCGAACAAGTGGTATGAGTCTAGTTCTCCTTACGAGACACAGATGGCGCTAACCTACACATTTAGAGAATGAGAAATTTAGTTTTTTTATTTTTGCAAAAGGGAGCGTGTTTGAATAAATAATTTTATTTAAAAACAAGAAAAAATTCAACATTTTCCTGAGGAACTACCGGAAAATCATTCAGAATGGTAGTCTGAATTCAGATTTTCAGTTTTTGCTATGATGTCCTTACACCTTGTATAAATATGTATATTTATATATATTTGAATATTGATGTATGTAATATAAGACTATTTTTGTATAATGAATTTGTCAGTGTACAAAATAGATAAAAAAATGAATGTTATTAAAATATGACATCGACCAATGTATATTCGAGTTAGAAACAATGTAAGTTATTGATGTTTTTTTATACAGACAAATGAGAAACCTGATGTCAAGGCCTAAGGGGCCCTTCATATATTACGTACGGGAAGGGGGGTACTAACTTAAAATTGACGTCATCTTGGAAGGTACGAAAAGTACTGATTAATACAAAAATAAGTGAAGTTTTCTGGGTGAGCTTGCACATCCTCGACCGCATCTTCTCCCTTATGCTAGATAGTGGTCCAGTGCTTTTCATTTTATTCTGTGTTTCACTAATGGAAATGATGTCATTATTTACTACAGGGGAGGGGTGTCATTTGGTTAGGACGATTGTAGGGGGAAAAGTTGCAATAATCGATGACATAATATATGGAAGGCCCCTAAGTTCTTAATTATTTAAATAAATAGTGCAATTTAAAAATAAAAATTTAAATTATAAATTCTGTGCTTATTGTGTAACATAAAACATTACTTTTTGTATGTAACATGATATACATATAATTCAATACATCTTTAATTTTTTACAATGGTTGCAAACAAAAACCTACTCGTTGAGTCATACTTACACCCTATATAAATATGGGATCATGGTTACACATGGTGACTGAATGAGTAACCATGATCCTGTGACCAGGGGTCATCCATCCATATATTACATCACAGCGCAGCGTATGGGGGAGGGGGGTCATATCAAACGTGACCATACATGTTAAAGGGATACCAAAAAGCGTGACATAGGGGGGGAGGGGTTCAAAAACTCGAAATTTTGCGTGACGAAATATGTGGACGGTCCCCCATGATCCCATTAGGTCAGGTTCCCCTGTTAGCAGTGTCACGCCGGTCAGAACACGAATGACAGTGTCGCTCAATTCTTTTCTGGGATTGTTCATTCTGAATTTTATTTGGTCATATCTTCAATACCAAGGAATTCATGGCCCATACAACGTTAGGCCTAAAAACCCTAAGTGCTGGCCAGCGAAAAAAAATGTTTCCTCCTGATTGATTAGTTCCATCCAACCATTTTCACTATGACACCAAATCTCTACGGTCACTCCTTCAGCTGTTTTTTACGGCCAAAAATATTAATGTTATTAGCACTCCCAAACACTGACCAGGACACCAACATCAATTGCGTGAAGGAGTAAAACGCGAATCGTTTTACTCTGTTTGTTGAACGAGTAACAAACGGAGTAAAACGCGAATCGGAGCGACTTTTAAATGAATGAAAACCAGATTTTTCAACATAAAAAACAGATGAAGGAGTGACTGTAGAGATTTGGCGCCATAGTAAAAAATGGTTGGACCGAACTACCCAATCTGGAGGATACTTTTTTTTGCTGGCCGGCACTTTGGATTTTTGGGCCAACAATGAATGATGTCCTTTGTTATTTTACAAAATTACCATTCTACGACTTATATCTAAATTGTTTGATCTAAGATATTAAAACTGAAAGTAGAAATAAAGCGAATAAACGTGTATGTATTGTATAGAACGATTTTATGTGATGTTGAATTTAATAAATAATCTAGTTACCCAATTCAGTTGTATTATTTACCACAGTGTTTTTCAAACTGTGGGTCACGACCCCCGGGGGGGTCGAGAAGCCTTACTCAGGGGGTCGCGAGTAAAAGAAAAACACACTTATTTGTAGGTCCTAACACTACAATAAGAAATTATAATTTCATTGAAGTCTGTGCCTGTTTAATGCTGCTTCCCGCCTTTCATGCAACCTAGTGGAAATCTCTAACGTAGGTTAACGATTAACGATTTAGCCTAGGGAGTCTTAAGCGCCTTAGGGGGTCGCCAAAACTTTTTATCTCGCAAAGAGGTCGCGAATTCAAAAAGATTTAAAAACACTGATTTACCAGATAACACCGACACCAGGGTTAGTCAAGTTCGCCACACACTTCACTATACCTATACGATAAGAAGAACATTTACCAAATAAAAAAAAAATGAAATCTTTTTTTATCAGCCCATTAACGTTCCCACAGAGGGGCACGGGCCTCCCTTCGAAACACGAAGGGGATTTAGTCCATAGTCCACCACGCGGGCACAATGCGGGTTGTTGGACCGCTCGTGTTACGAAAACGAATTTTCTTAGACGTGCGGGTTTCCTCACGTAGGTAGTGTTCCTTCACCGCTGAACAAGTGATAATTAATATAGGTTAGGACAGCTGAGACATGCCGCCCGGAGAGATTTCGCATATTCAGGTCGATAGCAAATCGTATGTGACGACAAACAAGCAAACTTTCATCGTTTGTGACGGTATACTTTCGCCGAAAAATTAAAAAAACATGGTTCAGCCAGCCAGATTTTTCACTTTTCGAGCAATCAGATCTCAGCTCCTGGAGGGTTTTCAGGATTTGTTCCTGATCAAAAGGAATGTGACGCGTATGTGACAGAAATCTAGACTAATTTCATCCATCGTGATGCAATACTTTTGGAAAAATCTTGAAAAACAAGTGTCCAGCCAGCTTGATATCCGGCTGGCTGAACCATTTGTTTTCGTCGATTTTTCGCTAACTAATGCGTTTGACTCTGAACTTTTTGATTAAAGGAATGTGATGGGAATATAACAAGATACCAAGCAGCTTTGGACGTCCGTAACGCATGCAATATATAATAAACCCGAAAAGGACAATTTAGTTGTACAGGCCTGCACCAGGATTGGAACCCGCAACCTTCCGATTACAAGTCATGGTCATTACCAACTGGGCTATATCTGCTACTTTTTCCTATAGTCTACCTCGCTGGCCCAATGCGGGTTAGTGGACCGGGCGCTTTTTTCAATTTTTAGGGTTCCGTAGTAATCTACGAACCCTTATAGTTTCGCCATGTCCGTCTGTCCGTCTGTCCGCAGGTTTCCTAAGAAACCCTTGGTACTACAGAGCTGAAACTAAGCATGATTATACATATGAATCACGCCGACAGAACTGTAGAGTAAAATCTTGGAAAAAAAATTTTTCGGGTGTCTCCCATAGACGTGAAAGGGCGATGAATTTTTTTTTCTCGCCAATATCATTGAGTGGGGTGTCATAGGATAGCATTTTAAAAGATAGAAGGGGTTTACTAAGAACGTTTTTCGATTCAGCACTCCGTTTGCGAAATACAAATTTTTAAAGTGAAAATTTTTGTCAAACACAAGTGTCCCCCCCTATACCTGCTAAACGGTTGTTTCTAAAAATGTGAAAAAATTCACGTTGGTAGAATATACAACGAAATTTAAAGGAAAACTATCACACATAAGTTGGTCCTTCAAGTTTGCGAGTAATAGTCGACCAAGTGCCAAACACTGTTGGGATTAATAAGAATATATTTGAACCATGCTGTTACGGAACCTTACAATGCGCGTGGCTCGACACGCTCTTGGCCGGTTTTGTAGACTGAGCAAGTGATAATTACTGTAAAATCCGTATATTAACCTGAAAAGGACGAATTTAGTTTTACAGGCCCGCACCAGGATTTGAACCCGCAACGTACCGGTAACTGGCCATCATTGCTATACTTATTGAATTTAAATTAGTTGGCGAAACTTCTCTCTATGAAATTGAACCACTATCCCCGGTATAAAGGAAAATCAGCTGATCGCATAATTTCAAGCTTTTCCCATTTATTTATCACAAATCAGGATTTAGAAATTGGTAATTGGTCAAGATGTAGCTGATAAGTATATTCATTTGTAATAATAAGACTGTTGGTGTTCCAATAAAAAAAATTATATATAAGGTCCTAATTTATTAGTCACTTACCTTCTAAGGCGTTATTGTATAGGTTGATAGTATTCCAAAAAACAACATAAAAATTAATTATCTGAAAATTAAATTTTGTAAAAAAAATAAAAATAAAAATCCATTTAAAGATAAAGGAATGGTTCTCTTTCGATTATAGCCGTCCACTCCCCGCTCGCCCGCTCTACTACTGCCATTATTATTTACGTTTGAATGGATGGGTTTATTCAACATAGTAATGAAAAAATATCATAACAAAATTTTTCAAGACCTTTTAAATTTAATATTATGCTTTTGTTTTTTTGACTCAAATGATGTATTTTGACCTACACAATAACGTGTTAAAAGGAAAGTGACTAATAAATTAGGACCTTATATATATATTTAAAATAAACACAAACTTGTTTAAAAATAATGTATATTCAATAATTAGGTACTATTTACAACATTGTTCTTAAATACATACATATTTTGTAAGTATGGCTTATCTACCTATATTATACTTTAAAACATGTTTTAAAATATTTAAGGATTTATCAATCATTTTTTACACTCCAAAACATTTAAAAAAATAAATCTAATTAGGGTTGTCCATTTACCACGTCAACAAAAATTTTAGACTTCCCTCTCCTTTGTCATTTTCCTGTCTCTTTTACGTGTATTATCTAAATTTATCTATCACATTATATACTACCCCTCTCATCCCCTAGGTCTGACATGTGGGGTTCGGCGGGACGCAGAGAACGGTCGCTCCCAATCTGTCAGTTAGCCACTACGAGCACTCTACCCTATATAGAGACGTAATACAAGGCGACCCGAACCTGTCAACTCGTCAGTGGCTAGTCACTGATATATATAACGCACGCCCTAGCGATCGTGTCCGGAATCTCTTCGGATTATTTCGCACAAATCGTTTTCTTTGAAATTCGCATGTATTACGTCTCTATACAGGATGTAAGGGAAACGCTTCCGAATACTGAAAGTACATGCTCAGTCAATGGTTGAGAGTAACTTTCTCAAAGAAACTTTTCCAGGAAACGAAAAAATACAAACAAAAAAGTCATTTTAATCGGACTGCTTGTATGGAGAAGTCCAAAACTATTTTCGTTTCCTGGAAAAGTTTCTTTGAGAAAGTTACTCAAAACCATTGACTGAGCATGTACTTTCAGTATTCGGAAGCGTTTCCCTTACACCCTGTATAGGGCTGAGTGCTCGTAGGTTCGCTATAATCACTAACAAACAGTGCGAGAGTGGCCTCCTTTCTCCCCCGCCTCGCCTTGCATACCTAAGACGCGGCAGCAATGGTCACACTATAATTTGTGCCTCCCTGCCAATCAAAACTTGTTAGTTTTTTAAAAAATAATAATAGTTGTATTCGCTTTCCTCTTCCATATTGTTGAATTTTCTTCTCTCTCTCACACTGAGGTTTCCCATCTATAAGCTAGTATATTTTCTTACCTACAAATGGTTAAGCCATGGTTAAGTAAGATGGACAGTGAGTAATGCTCAGTTGCGGAGACGTTCATTAAAGGTAATGTTACTTTTAATATCATACTACTTATCACTTTCTGTCTTGTTGACCTAAACAAAGACGGAGTTACATGTAAAACAACTTTATAAGGAAGGCCCCGGCTTACGCCCCCGGAACAGGTGCAGGCCAAATCGCTCATTAAGGGCTTCGATGAGAAATCCATCAAGGTCAGTGCGCGCTATGAATAAAGGCTACGTTTGAATCCTCACTAGGATTCTAACTGGCGACAATAAACTAAACAAACATCTACACAACATGGGCCTCACCGAGACCAAGTTATGCAGATTCGTCATGAAGCTGACGAAACATCTCTTCATGTAATCTGTGACTGCAGCGCACTGCACTGCAGCAGGAATCGGTACCTTGGAGGCCACAACTTGTCCTACCAAGATATCAATAATGTGCCCGCTAAGGACATAGGTAGCCAGATTCGCGGTTGGCATAGGATTTCAGGATGTACTGTGATAACACAGAAGGAGAGAGAGAGAGAGAGAGAAATACATTTATTCATGACACGGTACATGTAACATACCTACAACACAACACAAAAAAAACAATTAACGAAGAAAGTACATTAAGTAAACATGTAGGTACACGTACCGCATCGGTGAATGGGCTTTGGCTCAGCCTAATGTTGTGACAGTGCCACAACGCTGTTAATTCTGCTACAATAGATATGTCAAGGTCGCAGTGACACGGGGGCACGCTTGACCCCAACCCTGCGATCACCTTAACCTTTTCACCGCCAAAGTCTGATATATCAGACAATTTTTTTAAAACTATAATATCGTTCATCAAGCGTTCGTCATACGCCACGACATTAAAAAAAAATTTAATGTCGTGGCGTGTGGTGGGCGTTTTTGACGAAAACTCTTGGCGCTAAAAGGGTTAAATAATAGTAAGGAAGGGTTACGCCGCTGGATGCGGCTGGTTGATCGATGTGGACATTCTAGGGGGAGGCTTACGTCCAGCAGTAGGCGTCTTGCGGCTGACATGATAATGTTGGAAGAAGGTTTTACTTTAATCAACGTTTTTGCAACTATGAGTCTTGATGTTCAGGCCACTGTATAGGATCGCATTCAATGTCGGTACTTCCAATACATTCCAGCTCGCAGCTCTCTTTCGTTCCGAATTGGTTTTTATGGTGCGGACACCAGAAGTCTCGCTCTACACACTGGTTCAGGAAAGGATGGTACATCCAACTGCGGACAAAACAAAAAAAAAATGAATAAAATAGCTACGGATTAAACAAGTCTTTAAAATATGAACCGCTTAAGTGTAATACACTTTAAAATGTTTTGTAAATTACTAGTAGATCTACTGAACCGATTTCGATGAAATTTGGTACAGAGATAGATTTGACCTTGTGAAAGGACATAGGTTAAATTTTATCCCACAGCTGGGCATAATATAACCCGTAGTACACGCGGGCGCAGCCGCGTACGGAGAGCTAGTAAAATTATAAGTGGTTGCGTTCCCTAATACACTAACATGTGTCATTATTTGTGTCTGTTTTTCTTTTCTTCTAGACAAGTTAACAACTCAGTTGGAGAAATTAAAAATTCATTTGGATCTTTGGATGAAATTCGCTTCTTCTATCTCGTGATATAACAAGCTAATTACATCTCCTATCATCCGGCAGTCTTTTTTTTCTCCCAGAGATTTAAAAAATTAAAATAAATGTTGGTCACCTAATGAAACTGGATATTGGCGAAATCATCAAGGAGCGCCTTATTATCGAGCGATTAAATAGCAGTTTGCAGTCCAAAATACTAACATATTAGGTTTCTCCACACACGTTCCGTCTAGCACTTCGTTGAAGAAGCAGGAAGGCGGCTTGCTTGGGCTCTTCACTATGTATGACCACGGCGGCGGGGGCGGCATACCGCCTGAGTCCTCTAGAAATTAAAATTGATATGAAGTAGCGTCTACAAAGGAGTTTGATTGACCATCTACTAAGAAATCTTGATTTTTGCCATCATGGAAAGGTGGAAGAAAAGAGAGGAAAAGGGCGACCAAGAAAACAAATCACACACACACATCGTGTGGTTCTGAATTACATTCTACATTATGAAATATTGTACGTCCTCTAGAAATTAAAATTGGTATGAAGTAGCGTCTACAAAGGAGTTTGATTGACCATCTACTAAGAAATCTTGATTTTTGCCATCATGAAAAGGTGGAAGAAAAGAGAGGAAAAGGGCGACCAAGAAAACGAAACACACACACATCGTGTGGTTCTGAAATACATTCTACATTATGAAATACGTTCATTCTAACGTTTGACATACATTCTAACGGCATTTGCGTATATAGTGGTGACAGGTTGTCAGCCTCTAGTTATAATTTAAGTGGTTGGATTTTTTTTTTTTTATTATAAGATGGGTTAACTATTGACCTCAATCTTGACCATAAATATCAAAGATGAGGTCGACGATGGAGCGAGTTAACCCAGAAAATGCCTATACAGGCACTGGTACTCCCACGCACCGACGGAACACAGCAAGCTGTTTGGCGTCGGACTTCGGTAGGAGGGTGGTCGCGAACCAGACGGCCCTTTACAGAGCCTACCACACCGCATGAGACCATAGGACGACACCTCAGATTCAGAAAAAAATGAAGTGTCGTTGCCTGGGATGGATTACTAGGAGGCAGGTCTCATTTGTGTTTCCTTAGTCGCCTAAATTTGCAAAAAAGGTTTGAAACTTTCTGGCATATCCACCCGCCGCTAGTTTTTTTTTCGAAATCGCGGCGCACGTTAAAAGTTGTAAATATAGGTAGAGGCATCATAGATAAACAAAAAATGTCAGTAACATGGTATCCTAAAGTGTCACGTTACCAAGATATTCGGTAATAAAGATGTCGTTGTACTCATATGTCGATCTACTTCCAAATATCTCGGTAACGTGACACTTTAGGATACCATATTTTTGACATTTTTGTTCATCTATGTGTCCTCTACCCATACATACCACTTTCATGGTTCGCCGCGATGTCAAAAAAAATTGGTGGCGGCGGGTGGATATGCCAGTTTCCATACAAAAGTTTCGAACCCCTTTAGAATGTAAATCGGCCACTAAGCTTAACCGCTTTCCCCGTGGAATATAGGTCAAAATATTAAAAAAAAAATTGCCTCATCCACGAGCCTCACCACACAATTTTGCCTTAGTAAGTATGTAAAGTCACAAAAAGTTGGTTGTTTCACTATCCACTTGGCGATTGGTCGTACCGACTGTTCCCTTAATTAATTAAGTAAGTAAGTATCCACCCATGTTTCTTGTCTGCTAATGATCCAAATTAGAACGAACGTTACTGCGATTCATTACACCATCAGTTAAAATGCAAATAACCTACTCTTGAACGAGAAAAAAACCAAATGTGTTAAATTTACCTTGCCTAACGTTAAACAGTTTAATACCAATGTAAAGGTTAAAAATGAAAAACTGGAAAGAATCTACTGTATTCTTAGGTATCACTATTGACGCAAAGCTTCAATGGGGTCCTCATATTGATAAGTTAGCGAACAGACTCAGTTCAGCAGCTTACGCGGATAAAAAACCCTTCAATTATCGGACGTAGAAACCGCGAGAACGGTATATTTCAGTTACTTCCACAGCCTAATGTCATATGGCATTTTACTGTGGGGTAATGCTGCCGACATCAATAAGATATTTGTCCTGCAGAAAAGGGTTGTTCGCGCGATTTATCAAATGAGACCTAGAATGTCTCTTAGAAATAGATTTAAGGAAATAGATATTTTGACATTTGCGTCCCAGTATATATTATAGAATTTCGGATTATCTGTTAGACAAGCAACCATGGGAATAAATTGCTCAGCTCCAGAGTTATTCAGATATTAAGTCAATTAAAATTAAAAGTAAGAAAATTTATATGATTGACTTAAAAAGAGCGACCCTCGGAGTTTCTTGCCTATTCTTCAAAAGTGCTAATGTAATTCATAATATTGACGTGTTCAAGTATCATTTTATATGTTCAATGAAATAAACACTTTTGACTTTGACTTGACTTTGAATTTAAAACTTTGTGCATTTATGACGAATTTAATGCTAATTATCAATGGCTGTCGATGTATGTATATGTTTATACACAAGCGACGACGTGGCGTGGCGGCGCGGCGTTTAAAGTAACGTAAAAAGAATCTTAATAGCTTAGAGTAAAGGTTTTTTTCGTCTGTCGCTCCGTCTTCAGGTGGCGGCGCGGGTGTCTCTTAGCGTCAATGCACACCGCGACGCGACGTTGCGAATGGAGCCACTCAAAATTGAATTTTATTTACTACATGAAAAGATAAACATTTCATTGTGAGAACGCCGCGGCGCGCGGCAAGGCGTGACGCTGCGTGGTGCGCCGTATTCTAAATTCTCACGTAATAAAATTAAATTTTGAGTGGCTCTTTCGCAACGTCGCGTCGCTTTTATTTTCGGCAAAAAAAGCTTTGCTCCGTAGCTATTAAGATTCATTTTACGTTGCTTTGATGAAGCCCCAGATCTAACTTGCACTTGCCCCGGGCGGCAGTTTCATAGAGGCGCCAAATCCTTGAGACAAGAATTTGAAATATCGAACAAGTTAAGCCTCTTTTCCAGTAATCGAATATTAATATAATATGGTTGAAAAACGAACTTTTGTATTTCCCAGTTAGTTTTTGAACACATACTAAGTGATTTATGAACGCATCTTAACAAATCAAGTAAATTTGAACGCGTGCATAGTGTTCTTTCTACATTATGAAATACTCTTCTGCCAGGGGAATCCCGTCATATTATTTTAACAAATGGTCACAAAAATGCTACTTAGTTTTAACAGTTTTTCTCAAACACTGAAGGGAGGGGGCGCCACTATAAAGTTTTTGCCCCGGTTCGAAAAATTCATAGATCCGGGGCTGCGTTTGATCACCACGTCACGTCGCTTGTTTACAAACAGCGCCCTTGATTTTGCTTACCATATAAGTTGTCAGTGACATTGGTACTTTGAGGTGGAACGTCTGCTTGCCCTCCGTCCATTTTCCTTCGCATTTCTTTCGCTTCGTTGAAGTCTTCCATAAAAGATTCCATCATGCTTCTCTCAGGATCTGTGGTGAAGAAGGCATTTTCGACAATTCGAAAATTATCCTTAAAATGTCTCCGCTCTCCTAGCATATTTAATACTAGCATTCCGATACTTCGTTCCCGTGGGAATTTGGGAAAATTATGTAGCCAATGTTACTCGGGGATAATGTAGCATCCTAATGATGAAAGAATTTTAAAAATTGGTCCAGTAGTTTTTAAGTTTATTCGTTACATACAAAAATACAAATCTTTCCTTTTTATAATATTAGTGTAGATTCGTGAAGCGATCAGTAGTCCTATACCAGGGGTGGCCAACTTGATTATACCCAAGATCTCCTGTTTACTAACGAAACCCTGTGCGATCTACCAATTACATACTTCTTGAAATCTTAAATGAAACAGCATAGTTCAGTACACAATCATGTAGTATTTTTTAAATTATATTAAGAGAAAAAACTTAATCTTGAAATGTTTTTTATTTTTTTTCCTTGCCACGATCGACTGGATTAACAGTCGCGATCGATCAGTCGATCGCGATCGACCGGTTGGCCACCCCTGTCCTATACTATTCAACGAGTTAATCTATACTAATATTATAAAGAGGAAATATTTGTTTATTTGTTTGCATTGAATAGGCTCCAAAACTACTGGACTGATTTGAAAAAATATTTCACCATATCAGTGATGGACGTAGGATACATTATTTTTCCGAATTCCCACGGGAACGATAAATGTTTTTACGTGAAAGAGTATCAAACATCCATCCATCCTTACACACTTTCTCCAGTGAAGTAGGATTACGTTAATTCATTTATATTTTACCTTTCAGGGGTTCCCAAGTCATCCATTTGTCATTTTTTTCAAACTCATTATCTGGAGATGAAGTACAATTTCTGATCTGCGCTGATTTACAGTTTTGACTCGGCTTGTAACAGAGACTAGGTGTGCAGATGTACCTATGAACAGACAAAAAATTAATTTAATTATAGTATAACGCAAACTCTACACACTCAAACGCAAACGCTACACAAAGGCCCACATTAAGGTTTTCCCTTGTGTTCCCTTGGAAAATACATAAAGACAGACACAAACACCCATGACCCGAGCACAAATATCTGCTTTTTACACAAACGTTTGCCCCGACTGGGAATCGAACCCAGGACCCGTCGATCAAGAGGCAGCGCCACTACCACTCGACCAAACAGGCCGTCACAAGTGTATTATTTCAGACATCCACGGGCGTAGCCAGAATTCTGTTATTTTAAGAAATAGTAGATTGTTAACCGAGGGCTGAAACCAATAGTTCGAGGCAGAAATGGGTGCCGTTCACCCAAGTTAAACACTCTTACTTTTCATTTCGAATACGAGGAAAGTAAAGAAGCCTGGTAATTAAAAAATATTTATTTAAAAATTAACAATGAATACTTAAATTTAATTGTGAAATTAGAACAGTTGTTGAAAGTAAGAAAGAGATTTTTTTCCTGGGATGTCAATATTAGGTAGAGACTTATTGCGAGATTTGAGTATCATTAACAGGCACAGTAAATGTTGGAGATAGTATATTTTCTTTTTCAGAACAATTCAATGCGTCTGTAATCCTTGCTTTTAAAGCCACTCGACTGTATCTTCAAAAACGATTTCAACTTGGTATAATTCTGCAAATTGACGTCGTGTCTTGTATTTATTGTAGTTTTTAACATTGAAAATATGCTCCATAGAGTTTAAGGCTGAAGTTTATTTGATAATTCATTGAAATATTTAAGAAACGCACTTTCCGACAAGGATTTCACTCTATTTTTGGCTCTCCACTTCATAAATTCGTTGTATGCTTTAATGTACCGTTCTTTTGAGATTGGCGGTAAAAGGTTCTCCACGACAGTTTGAGCCTCTTTCCTTATTAATTCAGGTGTTTGGTCCATATCAGAATCACGAGTAGAACTCATTTTAAATCCGAAACTAAGTTTTTTACTTTATTACTAGTCGAACTCACAATTCATTATTTTATTTGCTAATGGCGCGCAAATTAAAACTCAATGCGCATGCGTGAAAATTGGCAGCCATTAAAGCAAAGGCCTGATGTGTGATACCAATTCGTTTATATAATAGTTAATTATTTTCTAATATTTATTAGGAAATAAAATGAATTAATAATATGATGTTTTGTAATTTTACATTTTTATTGTAGTTAAAAAGGTTATTTTACTTTAAATTATAATTTTTTCAAATATTAAAAACTCTTTTACGATGAAAAAAATAATTGTAGTGTGGCCGTATGGCTTCTGACTATCATTCAAACTTCTTACCACAAAAAATTACTTTCTGCTTTAGAGCAGCGATGATTCACTTTCTGCACGCTAATTAGGTAAACACTGGCCCACTTTCAGAGTATGAGAAGTGAAAAAAGTTTTTTACCACCGATGTACTTCTTTCGGGAAGCACTGACGAGTACATACAATTCGCTTCGTCAATTTCAGAAGTGGTCCGGAGGTAACACAACAGATAATGCCGATACTACTTTACAGTGTTTCGTAGGGGGATAAGGGCAGGGAGATGATCATGATTTTGAAAATTTCAGGGGGGATTCAACCCCCAAAACGCCCCTCTGGACATCACAACACATATAACAGGCGAGATCATACAGTAAAACAAGATACACTAGAAAGAAACACAAAAACAATAATAAACAAGCTTTACATCGCTATGTGTATTAGGGTCCGAGACAAAGGGTCCTCAACTCAGCTACATGTTGCGATTCGGGAGTCACATATAACAGGCAAGATCATACAGTAAAACAAGATATACTAGAAAGAAACACAAAAACAATAATAAACAAGCTTTAGATCGCTATGTGTATTAGGGTCCGAGACAAAGGGTCCTCAACTCAGCTATATGTTGCGATTCGGGAGTCAGCATATGAGACCGCGAACCACAACGCTAGTTTTCAATGAGTCCCATAACCAAGTGACGGACGAATGTCCGTGGACGAGGCAGAAAATTATTAGCAATAAATACTGCTAATAACTTATGCCATTGCGGAGATCTTTGGCGGGAACTCGGCGTGGCTTTGTTAATTGAATTTTCGTTTTCTGCGTGAAAAAGTTGTTTAATGTGTAATAGTGATAGTGTATTATGCAGTAAATTGACTAAAATTCGTGTAGTGATGAAAAATTCAAGTGATAACAGTGTTTCTGTTCCGTTTGGTACCGACAAAGATCCTCGCGGTTGTGCTTCTCGCCGCCAATTTTTGTAAAACAGACGCTATCCAGTTTTACGCAGAACATGAGGAGCTTAGGGTTTAGGTTAAGTTGAAGAAAGAAGATTTTTCACTGAAGACATGGCTGTATGGACATAGTTTCCTTTGCCTTTCCCGAAAGGGATAAATTAAAAAAATAATAAATAATAAATTATGACATTGCTTCAAGAGACTACGATAGGCATAAGTCCATGAGAGGGTAAAACACGATAATGCAGGGTGTAAAAGACAGCTTAGAAAAACTGAAACCCTGGACTCAGACCATCATTCTGAATAATTTTCCAGGGGAGTTTTTCTCCGGAAAATTTTAATGTTTTTTTTCATGTTTTTTGATATTTTCTGCTTACATTTCATTTTGCATTAAATAACAATAATAACAACGTAAAACACGAAAACCAGCAATGTACATCGCACTCCGATAGCTGCGCGGCGCGGGGGAATCGCGCGCGGGGCGCGGTTGCGCGATACGTTGCGTAGCGCCAAAGTAGGTAAATAATAAAAACTCCTTAACGTGACCTTTCCGGGAAAAAATAATTACTTGATGATAGTTATGGGTCGATTTTACCATTCAAGTATTTGCTAAGCTGTCCTTTACATCGTGTATAGAAACGATCACGGCCAAGAAAAGACCGTTAAAGAGAAGATACTACGGAAGTTAAGAAGACGGCGAAGAAAAGGCTGCGGCTGGAGGAAGACCACGGCAGGAAGAGTCCAAGGCAGTTAAATCGGGTTAACGTTAAAACCAAGTTTAAGGCGACTACAGCACCTAAATTACAATTTTATGATGCGTAGATAAGCATGACGCACTGCATTAAATCGAAGAAAAAAAATACTACGGTAATATTCAGGACATAAACTAGATAAGTAGTTTGCTGGAAACATGATTCAGCACTTTTGGTTCGATAGTAAAAGCTCACAAAGTCACCTCTAAATACCAATATTGTGTATCTTTTAAGCTGTAAAAACGATAGTAAAATGCACACAGGAACTTGAATTTGCTATCAAAATGTTCGTGATTGGACACTTTCGATATGTAGTTAACGCATTTTTCGATTTAAGCTGTTACCTTTCCATAAATCTCATTTTTCTTACTTTCGAACATGTTTTTACGCACGCACGCTTTTATAGTCCGTAAACTTCGTGTATCGACACTGTTCGGCCGGCTCAGGCCTATTGAGAGACGGAGATGGCACTATTCCTATTTGTGCTGCCTTTATCGGGTACTGTAGTCGCCTGAAAACTAGATTTAAAAATTGCTACAATACTTTATACAAGGGGCTTAGAAGATTCAAACGGCCGCTCATGAAACTTGTATAAATCGATAGAAAGCAGCACAACGTTAAAAGCGGTCAAATATCAAAAAAATAAATTCGAAATCACAACTCAAGAGGGCGAGCACAACAAGCCTCGCTAACTACTCGCTGACTCACACACACGCACGCGGAATTGATCAGATTTTTTAGGATTTTTTACTAAAAAATCTCGATTTTTCTAATTTTTCTGCAAGTTACCCTAAGTATTTAGTAATAAGTTCTGTAATTAGAATTGTAATTTAAATAAATATTCTTTTTTTAAATTGGTTGTTAAATCATATTAAAATACAATACAATACAATACAATATACTTTACAATATTATGCGAAATTACTCACCCCCGAAGATTATTTGCGCCCGCTTCTGGCAAATCTAGTTAGAACAATAATGATTAGTTATTTATAATAAAAATAATTATAAAACAATGTATTAAGGCCAGCATTTTAAATGATTTTTCGGTGGAATTTTCATCGGGAAAACTTTTTTTTAACAGCATTTAACTTTTTCATTTCTTAAAATAAAAGGCTGTATTTAATTTTACACACTATTTATTTATTACTTTTCCAGCAATAATTTTTTGTTTAAATGGCTCTGTCTTCTGAATTATGACAATTCTGCCAATGTCAAGGTTGGAAAATACAAGTGATCACGGTAGAAATGGGTTAGTATCACTTGGTATAAAACGCAACCGGTCTATGTTGCAATTAGCCTTAAATGCAACTGGTCTAGTTAGCGATTCGCCTAAAATGCAACTGGTCTATATATCAACTCGCCTAACACGCATTACTTACTTTTCATGCTTTTTCATAAAAAAAACAATCCGCGTAAGTGAAAACAAACATCTGTTGACAGATGTTTGACAGTATGTTCTTAATTTCTGACGGCAAACAGTGTCTGCCTCATTCTTGTCATTTGAAAATCAACTTACTTTCGAAATACTTTCGATTCCTTTAATGTCTCTGTCTCTGATTACTTTCGATTCCTTTAATGTCTCTGTGTTGTGATGTCCTTTGTAATAAATAATTTTCTATTTTATTCTATTCTATTCTATTCTAAATACGAATTTTTCCGAACCACAATAAAGGTAGGCGTCCACTTGTCGGTATCGAACGCATCGGACGCATCGCACGCAACGAATCGTATTGTTTGTATAGAAACTCATATAAGAGCGTCCACCTGTCCGCATCGTACGCATCGCACATCGCAATGCGTGCCAATGACGTCATACGGAATGCCGATCAGTGGACCCGTCCAGTACAAAAACACGTACATAAAATCACAAAGATAATCCGAATGAACTGACATCGGCAATCCGATTGCTGGTACAATCCGATTGTACTTGTGTCGGCAAATCCGATCTCTGTCGATACAGTGGACGCAATACGAAAAATTAATGCGTTTGTTGCGATTGCGATACGTCCGTAGCGTACGATGCGCATCAGTGGACGCTTAGCTTAAGAAAGTAGAATAATGTTTCAAAATTCGTTCGGGTAAAAGTAACCTATGTCACTATCCAGTCCTCTAACTGTGGCTTTGCAAAAATCACGTCGATATCCGTTGACCCGTTATGATATGAAGGAAAAACACACTTTTGAATTGATAAAACTAGTCAAAATAAGTAACTTTCGTAAAATGTATAAGATATTAAATAGAAATTAAAAATTTGCGTAATAAATACCTGGACCACCTGGACCTCCAGGTCCGCGAGGACCTCCTGGACCGCCGGGCCCGCCAGGAGTACAGAGATCACCCGGGCTGGGATATCTTGGACCACCGGGCCTTCCTGGACCACCTGGACCGCCAGGACCATAAGGGCCGCCTGGACCACCAGGGCCTCCGAAACCACAAAGTCCACCTGGACCTCCTAAGCCACCTGGACCACCCGGGCCGCCAGGTTCCCCAGGACCACGAGTTTTTACTATAGTTGATCCACCACCAGGTCCACCCGGTCCACCTGGACCACCTAGACCACCTGGACCCCCCGGACCATACGGTCCACCTGGCCCACCAGGACCAAGTATACCGCCTGGTCCTTTTATCCCACCTGGGCCACCAGGACCACATACACACCCCGGTTTGCCCAAAGTAAGTATAGATCCCGTAGTATCAGGACCTCCTGGACCACCTGGACCGAGAGGTCCTGCTAGACCACAAAGACCACCAGGTGTACCCGGTGCACTTTGCGCAGGTGGTCCGTCTCGACCACCAGGACCACCTGGACCGTAAGGGCCACCGGGACCGTTGAGACCTCCCGGTCCAAATGGACCTCCTGGACCTTCTGGACCACACAGTTCTCCAGGGTGTCCCATGTGTCCTCTAAAACGTGGGCCGCCTGGTCCACCTGGCCCACCTGGACCACCTGGACCTCCTGGACCACCTAGACCAAATGGACCACCTGGACCACCTATGCCCAAAATACCACCAAGACCTCCTGGTCCACCCACACCACCCGGACCACAGAACCCTCCAGGTTTGCCCAGATCATCTGGAGCTCCTGGACTACCGGGACCTCCTGGACCACCAAGACCAAGAGGTCCTCTTGGGC
This sequence comes from Aproaerema taeniolella, assembly GCA_949987775.1. NCBI lineage: Eukaryota > Metazoa > Arthropoda > Insecta > Lepidoptera > Gelechiidae > Aproaerema > Aproaerema taeniolella. The sequence continues at coordinate 5,459,819 of OX465244.1, forward strand.
CGCAAAGACCATCTTGTGAACCAAGTTTTGCTGATGAGGGTGGCCCAAAGGGACCTCCAGGACCGCCTGGGCCACGTATCCCACCTGGGCCGAATGGACCACCTGGACCTTTTGGGCCACCTGGTTGTCCTGGGCCATGGGTTTTTCCACAACAAGGAGGACCACCTGGTCCACCCGGTCCACCCGGACCACCTAGACCACCTGGGCCACCTGGGCCGAACATACCACCAGGACCACCTGGGCCTAACCACCCACCTGGACCACCTTTGCCTCCTGGGCCACCAGGACCGCATATTTGCCCTGGTTTGCCTATAAATTTGGGAGCTCCTGGACTTCCGGGGCCTCCTATACCACCAGGGCCAAGAGGGCCTCCCGGGCCACATAAACCAGTTGGCATATCAGGATCTTCTGTTGGGCCACCCTTACCTCCAGGACCACCCGGACCAAGAGGACCACCAGGGCCTCTAGGGCCACCCGGTCCTTTTGGGCCACCTGGCTGTCCTGGACCACCAGTCTTTATCGAAGTGGATGGCCCACCTTTTCCACCTGGACCACCAGGTCCACCTATTCCTCCAGGGCCACCTGGACCTAACGGGCCACCTGGACCACCTGGACCCAATAAGCCGCCTGGTCCCGCTGGCCCTCCTGGACCACCAGGACCACAGACTCCACCTGGTTTGCCTAAATCATGTGGAGCTCCCGGGCTACCAGGACCGCCAGGACCTCCTGGGCCAAGAGGGCCTCTCGGCCCACATAAGCCACCTGGAAGATAGTGTGTATTTCTTGGTCCATTAAAACTACCCGGACCACCAAAACCTTCAGGGCCACCTGGTCCTCCTGGGCCACCTGGACCTCCTGGGCCACCCGGTTCTAATGGTCCACCGACTTTTTTTGTAGTAGGAGGTCCACCTGGTCCCCCTGGACCACCTGGACCACCAAGACCGCCTGGACCACCTGGCCCCAATGGACCACCTGCACCACCAAGCCCCAGTATGCCGCCTGGACCCCCTGGCCCACCTGGCCCACCCGGACCACATATGAAACCAGGTTTGCCCAACATATATGGAGGTGTAAGGCTATCGGGACCTGACATACCACCAGGGCCAAAAAGACCTCCCAGACCACACATTCCACCTGGGGCACCTGGATCACCCATGATAGGTGGTCCGTCAGGACCACCAGGGCCTTCTGGACCGTAAAGGCCTCCTGGACCGTAAAGGCCACCTGGACCGAACTCACCTCCTGGCCCTCCAGGGCCACCTGGTTCTCCAGGTCCTCTCGTTTTAACTAAAGTACGCAGGCCACCTGGAAAACCTGGTCCTCCTGGACCACCTGGACCTCCTGGGCCACCTGGACCTAATATACCACCTGGGCCACCTAATCCCAAAATACCACCTGGACCTTTCATCCCGCCTGGGCCACCTGGGCCACATACAGCACCCGGTTTGCCTAAATTATCTGGAGCTCCCAATTCACCGGGACCATGTAGACCGCCAGGCCCAAGAGGGCCTTGCGGACCACATAAACCACCTGGGGCACCTACCACACCTGATCCGAATGGCCCACCGGGACCACCAGGGCCACCCTCACCCCCGGGGCCACCAGGACCTCCTGGACCACCTGGCCCAAATGGACCACCCGGTTCGAATAATCCACCTGTCTTTGACAGAGAAGGTGGGCCACCTACTCCACCTGGACCGCCTGGTCCACCAGGGCCTCCTGGGCCACCTGGGCCCAATGGACCTCCAGGACCGCCTACACCTAATATGCCCTCAGGAGACCCCAGACTGATAGGATTTTGTATTTCTGGGTTTAATCTTGTACTGCCTACCCTTATTATGCCCTTAGGAGACCCCAGATGGACAGGATTTAAAGAAAGATCCGGTATTTCTGGGTTTAACCCTAGCCCAGTTACGCCTAATATGCCTTTAGGAGACCCCAGATGGACAGGATTTAAAGAAAGATCCGGTATTTCTGGGTTTAACCCTGGCCCACCTACGCCTAATATGCCATTGGGAGACCCCAGATGGACAGCATTTAAAGAAAGATCCGGTATTTCTGGGTTTAACGCTGGCCCACCTACGCCTAAAATGCCTTTAGGAGACCCCAGATGGACAGCATTTAAAGAAAGATCCGGTATTTCTGGGTTTAACCCTGGCCCACCTACGCCTAATATGCCATTGGGAGACCCCAGATGGACAGCATTTAAAGAAAGATCCGGTATTTCTGGGTTTAACCTTTTTCTTGTATATAAATTGTTTACAACGTACCAATCATATGGCCCAGGATATGGCCCTGGTCGCCAAAGCGAGTCATCCCCAATATCATTGCCCAAGCCTGGGGAATGATAACTACAGTTCAGCATTAATTAGAACTTCCGAACTTAGAGTTACGATTAATGCTACAGTTCAGCATTAATCGTAGCTTTGTTCATGTGAAAAAGTACAAACCAAAACGTCATCTAGATGTTATTTGTATTTGTTGCTTGTTTTTTTTTAAAGTGCTGAATTAATTTCGATAAATACATAAAAAACATAAGGTCGAATTGAGTCAGTTAAAAATATGTTAAATTAAACTAACACAACCAACAACCAACCAACCAACGCGTCCGTCCGTCTGGCGTCCAATATTTATTATTAAAACTTTTTCAAGATTTTTAATGTTTTAAGTATGTTTCTCGTATAACATTTTAAACATTTTCTCCTAATTTGTTGCACCCGAAGATGGCTCATAAAGTTACGAGGACCTAATCCTCTATAGTTGCAAAGGTTGACATGTGTAGTGTGATGTGGTTGTCATGTGTACAATCTATACGCAAGCGTTTCGGTCAATAGAAGCTCGTAGCTACTACTTAGACGTTAGCTACGAAGAAACTTCGTAGCACGCAACTACGAAGAAACTACGTAGCAAGAGCTACGTAGCAAGCTATAGTATTAAATCTAATAAATCTTACACATTTTGAAAATGGAAATAATTTCTAGATATGACCCAAACAAATAAATAAACTAACAGGGTAAGCTGGATAAAACCTTTAACAAATAATTTTTAGGGAAAGAAAAATATTCGGCGCGAATGGGACTTGAACCCACGACCCCAGGATCAGATCTCCTGGTGCTCTAACCAACTGAGCTATCGTGCCTTCAAGTCAAGCGGCGAAATTTCTCATTCCCTTACTAAGCACATACGTCGTGCTTTAGGTTAGCGCCATCTGTGTCTCGTACGGAGAACTACAGACTCATATTACTTGTTGCAAAGTAGATTATGACAAAGGCGAAACCTGTTAACGATTATATTTTTTAGTATTCCTTTTTTTAGAGGCTCTTTACAAAACACTATTAGGGCATTTGCAAACTGGCTGAGTCGGTTCTAATAAGCATATACAGGGCTTTAGGTATCTCTCTTTCAACCTCTCTAGTGGTTAATCAGTCCATGAAACTGAACAACTTTCCCAAGGAACATAGGTCAAAATACGAAAAAAAAAGTTGAGTTCCCATACAAACTTCATCAGCATATCAAATTTGGAGATCAAATTTTTTTTTCGTATTTTGACCTATGTTCCTTGGGAACGTTGTTCATTCTCTCTTCTCGTCTAGCCCACTATTTCACACCAGTTAGGTTGACTGGAAGAGATCTCTTCTTGAGATAAACTTGCATTTGTACACAATTTTTCTGCGAAATGTTTCCTATTTTGTTTGTGCGGTAAAGAATATTATATTGTTATGTCTCGGGTTATCTAATAACCCTGGGTTATTTGCTCCTATTCTTCCAACATTTTTTTTAAGTCAAGAGACAAAGTAACTCAGATACATTTTATTTTGTTATTTTTAAAAGGAAGTTTTTCCATCAATTGTTATAGTTGCTTACAGTTACAAAATTCTTGTTTTTTTTAAAAAAAGCGGCCACTTTTTGCAATAGTGCAACTGGTAACTGAAAGGAATCATAACTGTTGATGAATAGTGTAAAATATTATTTTGAGAAACAAAAAATTCTGATGTAAAATTCAAATCATTTTTCGCTTTTTTTCATAGGGTTATATAGGGGGGGCGAAGGGGAGTGTGGTAAAATGTGACAATGTATATCTATCTTACCAGCCCATATACGTCCCCACCGAGGGGCAAGGGCCTCCCTTCGAAACACGAAGGGGATTTAGGCCATAGTCCACCACGCTGGCCCAATGCGGGTTGGTGGACCACTTATCTTTCGAAAATTTTCTTGGACGGGCGGGTTTCATCACGATCTTTTCCTCCACCGTTGAGCAAGTGATAATTAGAAATCTGTACATTAATCCGAAAAGACTTAGTGGTACAGGCCCGCACCAGGATTTGAACCCGCGACCTTCGGATTACAAGTCTGGCTCGTTACCAACTGGGCTATCACCGTAATATTACAATTTCACTAGTGAAATTATTATCTCCCGCGATATGACAATTCGCCTAGTAAAATTATAAAACGAAAGTTTAAGGGCCACCTTCGCGAAATTAGGATAAGTTAGGTTGCTTTTTATTTAAAAGAAATCAGACAATGTGAAAAAAAATTAAACTATTCACAATATTCCTTCCTTTCAAACACTCAATGGGTTGACTGGAAGAATTCCCCTTGTGCGATAAGTCCGCCTTTGTACTGTTTTTCTTATATTTTGTCTTATGTAAGTTATGCTCATGTACAGACAGCAGCACGTCAGGTTAACCATTAGCACTACGAAAGCTGGCGCTATTACGAGCAAGATAAGGGCGATGTAAAGATCGACATGTGGGACCTTACCACAAAAAATAAAATGAAAACTAAGACAATGTCTAAACACGGTTTATGTCTTTTTTTGTATGGAAAAAATGACTTAAGTCAGTTTTAGGTATTGTCTAAGTAATGTTTTAATGTTTTGTGGTAAAGCAGGTGGAGCCTAATGTGCTGCTGTGTGTACAATAAAGAACAATTACATACATTATATACAGTATACAATACAGTACTATATACTTTGTCACACATAGGAAAATTCGAAAAAATGTTTACAGAGAACTTGATACATTAATCAATTAATTTGTTTTTTTTTTATATTACGGGTTTTACAAAGTTACGGTGACATAGTAATGCTTCTGACAGTCCTGGGGGTCCGGACCCCCCCCTTAGGGCCAGAGGTTTAATAAATAAATAAATGTTCAAAAGTAACGAAGCCTTGATGTCTATTGCGTCAGTCTGTCAAAATTTAATTCAACTCTAGCAACACTTTCGTCGTTTGTCTTTTGCTCGATAGGGCGCGCGGAGCGCCGGCATTCACTTTTCTAAGTATACCCGCAAAAATTTTGCTCTCGCTCTGTAGATTATTTATATTCGTTGCTTCAAGTGTTGTTTAATGTTTTGTATACATTTTTTTTAGTATAACCTCTCGACCCCCCCCATCTGAAAGCTATAGCTACGTCCTTGTCGTGACTGTACAGTAATGATTAATAACTTACCTAGGGAGTGGCTTTTTACATGGTCTGTGTTATTGCCTGGGCCTTTGCCTGTATCGTTATGTGGTCCAGGCGTTGTGTGGCCTGATGTGTCTGAGTCATCCTCAGATTCAGATGATGATGTCTCAGTCTCAGTCTCAGTCTCAGTCTCAGTTGATGATGATGATGACTCAGAATAGTATGTTTTCTTTAAATCAGTTTCTGCTGTATCATTTTCATGTCTTGGAGGGCCTCCAGGTCCACCATAGCCTCCAGGTCCTCCAGGTCCGCCAGGCCCTTTCGGACCTGCAGGGCCTTTAGGGCCACATGGTTGGTGGCGTGCGCCTGGAGTAACTCTGTCTTTAACTCTGTGTTTTTTTGAGCCCCCAGGACCTCCAGGTCCTCCCGGACCACCTGGACCACCAGGTCCTCCTGGACCACCAGGTCCTCCCGGGCCAAGCGGACCGCCTGGGCCGCATAGTCCACCTGGCCCATGCATTCCACCAGGTTCACCTGGTTTTCCTGAACCCTGTGGACCACCCATTCCTCCTGGTCCTCCAACACCACCTGGACCTCCTATACCACCTGGCCCACCCGGACCGCCTGGTCCACCTGGTTTTCCTGGCGCACCTGCGGGTTAACAAATACAGTTATAAGTGTACTACTTTTGTTTAGTAAGGGGCCATTCAAGTATTACGTAAGCACTATATGTTTTAATGACTGGTGGTGGGGTCTAGATGGTAATTATGTCAGCAGTACTTTTTTTTACACAAATGGCAACTCACACATTGTCTATGCTTCGGGAATTCCCACAATAATAGATACTATTAGGTACTCGCTTAGAACCGAGTAGGGGAATTACCGCATACTATTCACTTGTCTAAGTTCATTTAAATAAATATTATGTGCGTTAGTCTTCTATTGTAACCTAATAAACCAGAATACATTAAAAGAAAAATGCAGTGTTTTACGTAAGCATGGTCGGGAGGGGGGGGGGGGGGTAAGAGCTTTGCTTACTTTTTCTGACGAAGGGGAGGGGGGCTAAATAATTGTAATATATCTGCTTTCGTAATACTTGAACAGCCCCTACCTATTGAATTTATTGTAACTATAATGATACTTTAGTTAGAATATCGTTATTCCGTTTTAATTCGACATTCTTGCAGCCGCGTCAGGGTCAAAATTGTAATTTATGTGTTATTAGTGTTAAGTGCAATACCTAAATTTGTTTGTTTTATGTTTAATGTACTTATATTAGAATTTAGCAACTGGTTTGAAGAATAAGATGCTAAGACAAAACATATGTGGTTTAATAGTGTCTTCTTGAAGCTCTTGTTACCTTTTGACAAGGGCGTCGCCAAGGAGGGCAGCTGCCCCCCCCTAGAAATTAAAAAATTTAGCCAAGCCACCAAAGTTGGAACCGTTCTTATTACATCGCCAATTCGCCATAGAGGCAAAGACTCGCGCTTCAAGTGTAAAACTTTATGCTCTTGACTGAAATATTTTTTTTCATCCTCCATAATATTAACTTGCCCCCACCTAGGCCAAGGGATGGCGACGCCCTTGCCTTTTGATGTATATTTGTCGAAAAAAAAATGTTTCTTTCTTTTTCTATAAAATAATATAAGTATTGCATGCTGGTATGGAAACCAGCTAGGTGTGCAGATCTAATTTTATTTGTTATACCCTTGCACCATCTTGTGTCACCACTCCTGGCAATAAATGACTTGATTTGATTTGATTTGATTGCAGCTGACTGTACGATACGGCAACACATATAGCTGTACATGTTGACCATGACATCGCCCTTATCTCGTTCGTAATAGCGCAAATGGGTAACCTGATGTGCTGCTATCTGTACACGCAGGTCTTCCTAAATATTACAAAAATCATAATCATTATTTAAAGAGAAAGGTTATATAAGTGCTTTTGATTATTTACCTGGACCATCTATTCCACCTGGCCCACCCGTACCTCCTGGGCCACCTAAACCTAGTGGGCCACCTGGACCACCCCGTCCACCCGGACCTCCAAGTCCACCTGGCCCACCTGGGCCTAACGGGCCTCCTGGGCCACCTAAACCTAGTGGGCCACCTGGACCACCCAGTCCACCCGGACCTCCAAGTCCACCTGGACCACCTGGGCCACCTGGACCACCCGGACCACAGGCACCGCCACGACCACCCAATTCTCCAGGCTTAGCTTGAACGATTGAAGAACTTGGGTCTCCAAGAATTCCAGGTCCTCCCGGACCTCCAGGACCGAGTGGACCTCCGGGGCCACAGAGGCCGAAAGGTTGGCCCACAAATCCTACAGGACCATTTGGACCGCCGGGCCCACCTGGACCACCTATTCCACCTATGCCTCCAGGGTCGCCAGGTCGTATTCCGAGACGATCTGCTGTCTCTTCATAACGGCGCAACAGTTTTTTTTCACCACCTAGACCGCCAGGTCCACCTGGACCACCCGGACCTCCTGGCCCACCTGGACCCAAAGGACCTCCTGGTTCACCTACACTTAACGGACCGCCAGAGCCTCCTACACCTTTTAGCCCACCTGGTCCACCAGGGCCTAAATATCCACCTAAACCACCTGGGCCAGCGGGTCCCCTAGAACCACAAGGTGCACCTGGATTGCCTGGTACGTATATTGCAGGTAATGGATGTGACGGTCCCAGTGGACCACCTGGTCCACCTAAGCCACCCGGTCCACCTGGTCCATTTGGGCCACCAGGACCATCTGGGCCAAGTGGACCTCCCGGACCACATAATCCACCGGGACCACCCAGACCACCTGGAAAACCTGGATTTGACGGACCAGTTGTACCAAATACTCCACCAGGTCCACCTATACCAAAAAAGCCACCATGACCTCCTATTCCACCTGGGCCACCTGGTCCTCCAGGTTGTCCAGGACCAAGAGTGCTTTCCTTAGCTAATGGCCCTCCAATGCCACCAGCGCCACCTGGCCCACCTAGACCACCTGGTCCACCTGGGCCTAATGGACCACCTGGACCTTTATAGCCCATTGGACCCCCTAGGCCACCAAGTCCACCTAGACCACCTGGACCACCAGGTCCTCCAGGGCCACCTGGACCAGCTAAGCCAGCCGGACCTCCCGGACCACACGGTCCACCAGGTTGGCCGGGATCTGGTTCGGGTTCCAACCCAGCAGGAAGCCGTGGTATAAATCTACCACCTACTCCTCCAGGTCCAGCCACGCCTCCTGGACCACCTGGACCACCTGGACCACCGGGTCCACCTGGACCTATAGGACCGTTCGGGCCACATAGACCACCTGGTCCATAAAGACCTCCTGGGCCACCCGGAAATCCGTCACCGATAGGACCACTCAAACCACCAGGACCTCCAGGTCCCTTTGGGCCACCTGGACCTCCCAATCCACCTGGGCCACCCGGACCTAATGGACCACCTGGACCGAACACCCCTCCAGGGCCGTACATACCACCGGGTTCACCAGGTCGAGCTGTTGCAAGTGGATCTTCTGGACCACCCGGACCACCTAAACCACCTGGGCCACCTGGGCCACCTGGTCCACCGGGACCTAATGGGCCACCTGGGCCATGAAGACCTAATGGGCCCTTAAGGCCTCCTATACCACCAGGGCCACCTGGGCCAAAGGGTTGGCCAGGACCGAAAGGCAACGTAAAAGAAGGTGGAGGTACCCAGCCGCACCAAGGGCACCAAGAGCCATTTGTATTTGGGTCGGCGAAGGTAGCGTTTGGATCTGTCGGAGCTGAAACAAAAGTACCAATAAAAATAAAAATCAATAAATATATTTTAATTTAGAGATACATTTAGCTATAAATGGCTTTAGGTATTTCTCTTTCAACCTCTCGGGTGCTTAATCAGTCCATGAAACTGAACAACTTTCCCAAGGAACATAGGTCAAAATACGAAATAAAAATTTTGAGTTCCCCTACAAACTTCATCAGCATTTTGTATGGGAGATCAAAATTATTCATGGACTGATTAACCACCCGAGAGGTTGAAAAAGAGATACCTAAAGCCCTGTATATTTATGACTAGTATTTCACTTTCCGTGGGGAAATGTAAGACTGGGAAAGCAAGGCAGCACGTAGCTCCACGTAGGACGAAGCCTGGAGCGTTAATTCCCCTCCCTAAATAAAAAAACATTACCATATAAGGTTGGAAATTTAAAAAAACTGTTTTATAGAACAGTTACTAATTTCATTAAACTCAATATTTTTTTTAATGAGTATAACTTTATTTTTATGTTATTTCATTTGACAATTGCACTAATCATACTAATGTTCCTCATTTCGTTTATAGGCTTTGTTTTTGTTATTTTTCTAAAATTTAGCAAGTTGTTAAACCTTTTAACAACTTGCTAAATTTGCTTGCTTGTGTTTGTCTTGGTCAATTATTTTTAAGCAATAGCATTTTTAACGATTTTCAAATTGTATTTAAGCGTCATCTTTGAGAATGCCATGTTCTCCTTTAATTATTAGAGCATTTACCAATTTGTTTGTGTAAGTTAATTTATGTTGTAAAATGACTCCACTGTTTGAGATCCTAAACTAAATAAATAAATATATAAAGGGGAGCAGAGTGACGTCGTCGCAAGCTGAGCTTTGCAAAGCCTGGAGCGCCCTACACCCCTCCGCCTCTGCCTAAAGATATCTAAGTACTTTCTTGGATGACTACGAAGTTCATAATGATATAATGTAGTGCTTACACACTCTAGCACGCACGAGATATTTCATGTATTCCACTGCGGCTCCGTCCCTGATACAGCACACTCAAATTTTTTTACTGCTTATTGCAGCATTTCTGCTTGCGATCTTTTTTATGTTCTTTCCGGTCTAGTTTTCTTTTTAATTCAATTTATATCAAAATTTTAGAATTTGCTTGATTTTTGGATTTTGTTTGGGATTGAAGTTGTCACAGTCATTCGACAAAAAATTTTCAGTGAAACGACTGATTTTCTGTGAAAGTGAATGCTTTAATTGATTTATTTTTGATATTAAATTCATCATTACTAACGTCGGTCAACAGAGAGATTAAAAATTTATAGTGATATATATTTAAAGTTTTTTTTTATTATCCAATTGTGTTAATCAAAATGTAAGTTTTTCACCATTTCTATTTTTTTGTTCTCACACGCCTACTCTACCCTAGCTACGCTATACAGTACACTTTTACAACATCTTCTTCACGCTCAGACAAATACTCTATCAGGCTGTTCTTGCAACAGTTACGAGAATGGGTCTTATGGTTTAAATCAAATCTGGTTATCATTTGACCTGGGGGGATTACTTCACGACCTGCAAGAGGAGAATATCCTTCTTGTATAGGTTACACTAGCTAGACATCCTTACTATTCTAATAAATACTCATTTATTTCAATTTTTCTTTCTTTTGGGCTCTTTCGGGTTTCGTGACCTTTTAGGTATCCTAGTCCAATTTGGAATTTTTGTAGTTTCAGTGTGTTTAATAAACGACATTAAAAGTTTGGACAACAATTTACCGCTGGGAATTCTGACAGACGTGTACCCAATTTGGGCAACCTAATCCACCAGATCCTGCCACCATTCCACAGCGGTTCGACCAGCGGCCTCTGGAAGACCAGTAGCTAAGTTTTTTATCCATTCCTTTAAATACTCTTAATTTATTTTTGTCAAAATGTGCCAATTGTAACAGTTTTAGTTTTATCTATCAAGTAGGTGGGGTATTTATTCAGCGCTGAATATATTTTACCTATTTGCAGCAGATAATAATTTATTGTTTTGGCCATGTGTTTAAATTTATGTAGGTGTTAAATTTATGTATGGAATTGTAACTGTTCAAAGTTAACCTACACTTCATTTCCAAACAAAATATCCATACGTTGAAAATTGTTTTGCGTGTTAGGTTATCCTGTATGTTACACCTTAAAATTTAATTTAAATGTTCAATTTCTTTAATCAATATTTTTCTGGGTCTACGTCGAATTTTTGTAATTTTTTTGTTTAATTAAATTCTTTCATTCTTTTTAAAAAAAAAATCTCGTCTTCTTTATTTTTTGTGTGTTTCGGCGATCTCTATTTTAAATTTAAATCGCTGAAGATCTGGCGCCCGCGATTAAAAAACCCTGGATTTGTGGTAAGTAATTGTCAATTTACTATTCTGTGGCATTGATTATTTTTTTTCCTTTTTTTTTCTTGCTTATACGGTGGGCACGTTCCGTGCCGCTGTCGCTTTCGTAATTTTTGTTTTATTATGTTTCAGATAACCTATAACCCACTGAAGCTCTGTCTACCCCATTGGGAATGTTGGACTTTTAAACCCCTACGACGTTCTGGTGTGACTTCGTGCCACATTTTAATTGATTTTTTTTGTTGTTGTTATGTGATGTTATATGTAAAAATAATTTTACTTAACATGAAACTCGTTCTTATTTATTAAAATAAAGAAATATTTAACCCTTTCCCCCATTCCCGTAGTTAGTTGTTTAACGTAGTAAACAACGCGTTCAACTCGTTTCTTTTTCACCCTATTAGGTATTTTACCCCTATTAGGTATTTTTTCCCTATTAGGTATTTTTTTCCCTAATTAGGTAGTATTATTTCCTCTTAGGGAATTTTCACGTAATACGACTTATAATTAACGTTCTGTTCACTTCACGGTATCGTTTTCTTTGCTTTATTTCTAACATGAGATACCATTTTTGTTTAAAAAATGTCGCTGAATCAGGACACTGTCGTTGATGTTGAACCAGAAGAGGCCGCTTACGAGCAAGATATTGGGGAGACGCCTTATCGTGCTAGTCCTATTTTGCAGAGAATGAATCAACAGTCTGTTTCAGCTCATGAAGCTACGCGACTCAAACAGCTTTTCACCCGTGACGTTAGTTTGTCAAAATGGAATATTTGTTTTGATGGACAAACCTGCGTGAAGGATTTCTTTCAGCTCATTGAAGAACGGATGTTCGCTTCTGACATTCCATCTTCGTATATTGTGCGTCGTTTCCACGAACTTGTTTCTGGTTCGGCTCTTTTATATTTCAGGACAATTAGAGTTCCTTCTTTGACGTATGATGAGTTAAAGTCCAATTATTATAAAACTTATTTAAAAACTGACTACGACTATCACCTAGAACAGCGTCTTCGTGATTTAAAACAAACGGCATCGCAATCAGCCAGGGATTTTATAATTATCGTTCATGACTTAAATTTAAAACTTACTGACCCAATCCCTGATTCTGCGCTGTTACCTATTATAAAACATAACCTTCATTCGAGGTACAGGCCTTGTTTGTCTACAAACAGGATAGATAGTATTGACGCCTTGTTAGATGTTGTCTCAAACTTTGAGAGTTACGAGCCGCCTCAGCAAGCTTCGGATATCGTTCAGTCTCGTAAAGTGGTTGCGCCGATAGTTGATTCGACACGCTTTATTTGTATAAAGTGCAATCAAACAGGCCACGATTTCCGGGCTTGTCCTTCTATTCCTGGGGTTATTTGTTTCATTTGCAGGTGTCCCGGTTTTACTACTAAGAATTGCCCCACATGTAATGCCCGCGTCGCCGCGCAATCTTCTACTTCAAAAAACTAGTTAGTTCCCGGGGTTTTCGTCATCATTCGATTTCTCCGGTTATTTTTTCAGATTTTATTGATAATAGGCCATTTGTTGAAGTGTTTATTTTTAATAGAGCTTTATACGCATTACTTGACACAGGTGCTCAAGCGTCATTGATTCATACTTCGTTGCTTGCTTCGCTGAATGTTGCGTATCAACCTGATCCCGGTCATAGTGTCGTATCTGCAGACAATTCTCCGATGTCGATACTAGGTTCCGTTTCCTTACCCGTCCGTTTTAATAATATTACACTGCAACACCGTTTTCTTGTTACGTCACGTGTCACTACGCAGTTGATTTTGGGTATTGAATTCTGGAATAACTTTGGCCTAACGTCTGTCCTTTGCGGAGCTTTTAATTCCGGTATTTCTGGGAAGAGGTTCTTACAGGACCCAGTTCAAAAGTTAGATCAAGCTGTTATTGGAGAGAATAGGTTTGTCCAGTCTTGTTCTTCCTTATCTGCTGATCAAGAGGCACGATTACAAGAAGTAATCAAAGTCTTTGATGAGATTTCTTCAGAAAAAAAGGGTATCGGTAAGACTACTTGGCTTAGTCATAAAATAGTTACAACAGGTCCTCCTATCAGGCAGCGGTATTATCCTCTTTCACCCGCCAAGCTTAAGGTCCTGAATGAAGAAATCGATAAAATGCTTAATAATGGGATTATACGTCCGTCGCGTTCTCCTTGGGCGAGTCCTGTTGTTATGATTACAAAGAAGGATGGTTCTATCCGTTTTTGTGTTGACAGTAGGAAGTTGAATAGCGTTACGATTCGTGATTCTTATCCTTTGCCTAGGATCCAGGATATTTTAGATAACCTACGAGGTGCAAGATACATGACTACGCTTGATTTCCGCAGCGCGTTTTGGCAAATCCCCCTTTCTGATAAGGATAGCTGTGAGAAAACCGCGTTCATTGTTCCACAGCGTGGTCTATTCGAGTTTGTTAGAATGCCCTTCGGACTAACCAACGCTGCTTCCGAGATGCAGAGGCTGACGGACATGATAGTTAATTTTGAGTTCACTGCTGATGGCAATAACTGTGTTTTTGGTTACGTTGACGACCTCGTCCTGGTCTCTCGCGATTTTGAGGGTCATCTTGAGCTTATTCGTAAGGTGGCTGTGCGTCTTAAGGAAGCAGGTTTGACGGTTAATCTCAAGAAGTGCGAGTTTTGCAAGAGTCAGCTTAAGTATCTTGGGTATATCGTAAATGAAAACGGTTTACAGACTGATCCTGCGAAACTAAGTTCCATCCGTGAGTTTCCGATGCCAGAGAATGCCAAGTCTTTGCGTGGTTTCATTGGTCTTTGTTCTTATTACCGTAGGTTCGTGAAAGATTTTTCCACGATAATTGCTCCTCTCACAGTCTTGATTGGTAAGAAAAAGGGACATGATAAGATTGAATGGCCAGATTCTGCACGAGCAGCTTTTGAAAAATTAAAGAATGCGTTGGTTGATACTCCAGTTATGTCTTGTCCTGATTTCTCAAAGCCGTTTATCTTACAATGTGATGCATCCTCTGTTGGTTTAAGTTCAGTACTTTCTCAGGAGATAGATGGTGTAGAGCATCCTATTGCATATCACTCGCGTTTGTTTTCGAAAGCTGAGAGAAACTACAGCACAACTGAGCGAGAACTCCTTGCAGTACTGGATTCTATTAATCACTTTCGTGGTTACCTTGATGGGATGCGTTTTTCTGTTATCACCGATCATATTGCTTTAAAATGGTTATTAACACTTGACAACCCTTCTGGTCGTCTAGCACGCTGGGCGACCATTATTTCTCAGTATACCTTTGACATAATTTATAGGAAGGGTGTTCATAACGTTGTACCTGATGCACTGTCACGTAACCCCATAAATGTGGGCATTATTTCTTATAATGGAGGTATTTTTAACACTTCTGATCCTTGGGATAAAAAGATTTATGATGGTGTTTCTAACAACCCTCAGATGTTTCCAGCGTATGTTATTAATGACGGAGTACTTCTCCGTAGGATGTCTTCTGATTTTCCGTTGTCTGAAGACCCATGGCGGGTAGTATTGCCTTCAGAACAGTATCAAAACGCAATTTCTGAGGTACATAACGAGTTACCTTCTATTCACCCAGGTGTTAATAAAACTTATTATAAATTAAAGTCCCTTTATTATTGGCCAAACATGTTTCATATTGTCTCAGAAGCGCTTAGAACTTGTGGGACTTGTAAAGCTTTTAAGATCTCAAATACTCAACCCCGAGGCCACATGTTATTTTCTAAAGAGGTTACAGCACCGATGCAATCGATCTCTCTCGACATTATTGGTCCGCTACCGCTGGCGTATTATGGTTATCGCTATATTTTAAATTTTAACTATAGTTGATGTATTCACTAAATACGTCTGGCTAAATCCTTTAAAAAGGGTAAATAGTCAAGCGATTGCTACCATACTTGAGAGGGATATCTTTTTGTGCTATGGTGTTCCGCCTACGTTGTTATGTGATAATGCAACAGTTTTTCATAGTAACCAGTTTCGTACATTTTTGGCTTCCTATGGTATTCCTTCACCTTATTATACCCCTTATTATTCCCCGCAGGCAAACCCTGTTGAACGCTATAACCAGTCGGTGGTCACTTGTCTTAGTATTTTGGTTGAAACTGACCAGCGAAGTTGGGCCAAGGTATTACCCAAAGTGAAACTATATTTGAACTCATGTATAAATATGGCAACTGGATTTTCCCCTAATTTTTTGATGTTTGGAAGGGAAGTTCATTTAGATGTCAGTTCACGGCGTGTAGGCGAGACTCAAGGCGTTGATTTAGCTGAGAGTCGCGTTGAACGTGCGGCTGCGCTCTCTTCCCTTGATCAGGTTTTTGCTAAGGTTTCAGATAGTCTTTCGTTGGCGTTTTTACGGAATGCGAGTTATTATAATAAAAGTCGTAACCCCCTCATTTTAGATGTCGGTGATATTGTGTGGCGTAGGAACTTCTCACGTTCGTCTGGTGCTGACTATTTTTCGAGTAAATTTGCACCCAGATTCACTAACTGTCGTGTAGTTCGAAGAGTTTCCCGTCAGGTCTATGAGTTACAGGATGTCAATTCTCCTTCCTCTGGTACTTATCATATTAAAGATATACTCAAATAACGTCTTTTTTTCGTCGTTGGTTAAAGTACTTTTTTCTTTTCCTTTTTTGGTCGTCTTTGGGTCTATATCTTTTTGCCCTTAAACAAAGATGTTTTTTTTCTTTTTTCATTGGTCGGGTGGGCTGTACAGCCATTGTTGCCTGTCATGTTTGATTTGTTCGATTTTTGTCTTTGAGGTCAGTGTTCTTTTCCAAAGACATTTTATCTTTTTTTGCTTTGGCAATTTTTTTTGCTTTGTGGTCTTACATTTGTGGACGTCATAGTTGAACTATATTTATGGTATGGTTTTGCATGGCCATTATGGTGGCAACATAGACATAGAAGATGGCAACCATTATTTTCGACTGTCAAGTCCGAGTTGACTGACAGTCCATTATTTTCTTTGGAGTCTAGGTCTGTGGTGTTTGCTATTTGTCGTCAGTTGTTGACATTTTGAAAGTTTTAGGAAACTTTTACGTAAATTATTACGTAATAGGTAGTTGATTTTTGTTGTTTCTATTGTTGATATCTCTTAGTGTTAGTTATTTAGGGCTAGGTTTTAATGTTGAGACGTTTCGTTTGGGATTCCCGGCTGTGTTTATTTCTCTTGTAACTTCTAGGTATTGCTCGCGTGTTGTTCTTAGTTGGTACTTAAAAAATAGCTTTGGATGTTGTTCCCAGTTACTCTCCTTTTAGGTTAATTTGTTCGTTGTGATGTTTTGTGACATTGCACTTTTTGTAAATTTCGTGATTTTCTATTCGAGATAGTAAACTTTGTTGTCATCGCGTATAAGTAGTTTCAATTAATGTTTTTGTTCTATTTTTGTTAATGCGCGATTATTTGTTGTTGGAATTATTTAAGTTTCTTTATTTAATATTGACCTCTTCTTTTTTAACTGGATTTAATTAAATTTAAACTTTTACTTAACTTAAACTTAACTCAAACTTAAATTTAACTTCAACTTAAACTTTAAATTAACTTTAACTTAAACTTAACTTAACTTAAACTAAATTTAGTTTTTCTTTGTAGGGTTGGCAAAAAATTTTTTTTGGGTATACAGGGTGTTCAAATTTTTTTATTTTTTTTGTAGAAAGGGGGTGTTGCAGCATTTCTGCTTGCGATCTTTTTTATGTTCTTTCCGGTCTAGTTTTCTTTTTAATTCAATTTATTTCAAAATTTTAGAATTTGCTTGATTTTTGGATTTTGTTTGGGATTGAAGTTGTCACAGTTATTCGACAAAAAATTTTCAGTGAAACGACTGATTTTCTGTGAAAGTGAATGCTTTAATTGATTTATTTTTGATATTAAATTCATCATTACTAACGTCGGTCAACAGATAAATTAAAAATTTATAGTGATATATATTTAAAGATTTTTTTTATTATCCAATTGTGTTAATCAAAATGTAAGTTTTTCACCATTTCTATTTTTTTTGTTCTCACACGCCTACTCTACCCTAGCTACGCTATACAGTACACTTTTACAACATCTTCTTCACGCTCAGACAAATACTCTATCAGGCTGTTCTTGCAACAGTTACGAGAATCCTGGGTCTTATGGTTTAAATCAAATCTGGTTATCATTTGACCTGGGGGGATTACTTCACGACCTGCAAGAGGAGAATATCCTTCTTGTATAGGTTACACTAGCTAGACATCCTTACTATTCTAATAAATACTCATTTATTTCAATTTTTCTTTCTTTTGGGCTCTTTCGGGTTTCGTGACCTTTTAGGTATCCTAGTCCAATTTGGAATTTTTGTAGTTTCAGTGTGTTTAATAAACGACATTAAAAGTTTGGACAACAATTTACCGCTGGGAATTCTGACAGACGTGTACCCAATTTGGGCAGCCTAATCCACCAGATCCTGCCACCATTCCACAGCGGTTCGACCAGCGGCCTCTGGAAGACCAGTAGCTAAGTTTTTTATCCATTCCTTTAAATACTCTTAATTTATTTTTGTCAAAATGTGCCAATTGTAACAGTTTTAGTTTTATCTATCAAGTAGGTGGGGTATTTATTCAGCGCTGAATATATTTTACCTATTTGCAGCAGATAATAATTTATTGTTTTGGACATGTGTTTAAATTTATGTAGGTGTTAAATTTATGTATGGAATTGTAACTGTTCAAAGTTAACCTACACTTCATTTCCAAACAAAATATCCATACGTTGAAAATTGTTTTGCGTGTTAGGTTATCCTGTATGTTACACCTTAAAATTTAATTTAAATGTTCAATTTCTTTAATCAATATTTTTCTGGGTCTACGTCGAATTTTTGTAATTTTTTTGTTTAATTAAATTCTTTCATTCTTTTTTTTTAAAAAAATCTCGTCTTCTTTATTTTTTGTGTGTTTCGGCGATCTCTATTTTAAATTTAAATCGCTGAATTATGTTGTAATTTTTTCATAGATTCAGGTTATTCGTTTTAAATGATCGCCAAAGAGTAAGATTTACTGTAGTCTTCTGACTTAGTGTAGCCTTCAGGTAATACAAGTCTATCGGGATATCTGCTGTTAAAAAAGCAGTTTTTTTTTGCCAAAAAGGATTGTGAGTATTTTTTTACAAAGATGCAGATACTGTGGATGTATAAAGAAGGTACGCTATGTATTTTTAATTTCTTAAATACTTGTCGGCAAGTAGTTAGGTTAGACTATCTAAATTATAAATTGCTGTGATACGCTGCTTTTGTACTAGCAAAACTCTGTTAGTATGGAAAGAATAACCCCACCGAATGTTGACAAATCTTATTAAAGAACACACGTAACCATGGTATGACTGTAAAGCAATGTGGGCATCTTTTTCATGAATCAATGACTTTTCTTCTTTTTTTTAATCAGCCCATATACGTCCCCACCGTGGGGCACGGGAATCCCATCGAAACACGAAGGGGATCTAGGCCATAGTCCACCACTCTAGCCCAATGCAGGTTGGTGGACCGCTCGTCTTTCGAAAATTAATTTTTAATTTTCTTGGATGGGCGGGTTTCATCACGATGTTTTCATTCACTGTGAGCAAGTGATAATTAGAAATCCGTACATAAATTTGAAAAGACAAATTTAGTGGTACAGGCCTGCACCAGGATTTTAACCCGCAACCTTCCGATTACAAGTCTGGCTCATTACCAACTGGGCTATCACAACATGTCTAAATGACAATGGCGATCGTACATGGTTAAATGACAGTCTCAAGCGAACGTGGTGCTATGTAGACTTATTGCTAAGTGTAATTTTATTCACAAATTATTTGCAGTTAAGCGCGGCGTCAGCCGTCGCTTGAAATTGTTGCCATGAGTGCAAAACTTGTGGTGAACGAGCTCCTTGCATTCCTTCAACAAAAGCTGGATGTAATGGACGAGGTTAGTGCTCTCCAGATATGTTAGTCGAACTTTAGTGAGGCTGACATCGCTGAGGCGAAGAAGTTTTT